>JAHPZR010019146.1:0-2500 GCA_019787425.1 Platygyra sinensis | reverse complement strand
CTTCGAATTACATGCATAGCTGCTTTTCTTTGGAACAATAATTTCAGGGATTTGTAAACCAGAGCGAATGGTCCGAAAAAAAATTCGTAACAAAGTTTCCGGTAAATCCAAAAACTGTTGAATTTTTTTTCAAAAACCAAACGATAAATCTGAAAATCGCGGGAGTACAATCGCATGGAAGGAAATTTCCAGGAAGAAAAATTCAAAAATCAACGTTTTTTTATTTCTATAATTATCAAAATTTTTTCTCGGATATGTTAAAGATTTCAGGATGATCAACTCCAGGTTTCTACGATAACTCAGTCATATCAATAATAATGGCATAGTTATGCAAATTTGCGCACGTTTCCCTGTCGCTGTGATCTCGTGGATGTCTAATTTGACCATATGATTGCGATAAAATTTTCATATTTATCAGTGTAGACCAAAACACGCACGTATAATAGACCAAACACACACGTATAATCCTAGTATTGTTGAATAAAACAACCATAAAATAAAAGAGCGATATTCCTGAAACCGCATTCTGATTATAAGTCAGGAAATGACGAAAACGGGAGACGGCATGGTTCTTTTAAGATCGTCACGGGTTATTAGCTGATTACTTCTGTTTCATCGCGGTCTGGCTAATCACCTTTTTTATTATTATTTTTATTATTTTCTAATGCTCTCGTGCTACTTTTAATTTAAACTTTTATCATCTTTAAATCGCTGTAAATGGACTTCTTTGCGAAACATATGCAAGCTAATCGTCGGCTTATTTGGGTGCCTTCAAACAAGCTGGGGTCTCTTTAGTTGTATCCTGATTCAGCTGCATCCTAAATGATTCATACCTTAGTGAAACCAAAGGAACTTGTACTTTTAAGATAAAAAAAATATTTCCCGGAGTGCATTCACTGACAGATGGCGTTTAAAACCGTAATTTATTCCAATTCACGTAATTACGTATAGACGCTTGCATAAAACTAATGCCTTTCTCGCGTGAAATTAAATATGGATCTGAGGCCAAGCTTTTATCTACAAACAACGAGAAACCCTAAGTACGTGGATTAAATTAGAACAGATCCTCTGATGAAGAAGTTGTTTGCTTTTTTAAGTAACACTTTTAAACGGCTCTTTCTATATTTCGACGTTTTAAACAGATGTCAGAATCAAAACCTAAAACATTTTATCGTTGAGTTTCTATGTTATCAGTTCGTCGCTAAAAAAGAAATCCTTAAGACCCATTTTTTAATTTTAATTTTTTTAAATACTTATTAGAAATAAGTTCTTCAGTTTGATTGATTATGGCGGAAAAGAAATTTCCAAATCTGTCAGTTTCTGAACACCCCCCTCTGGAAACAAGATTAAATAAACAAAAAAACCAAACTGCCCATTATTATGATTTATTCATAACGGGCCGGCTTTTAGAGCAAGTGTGTTAGCATCAAATGCAAACGGATTCAATCTTACGCTGATTGACACCAAGATTAGCTGCCAAATTGAGCTGTTAGACCAAAATCGATGGTTCATAATTTCGTTGAACGTTCAAACATGGCGAGCAACTTTTCCGCTGGAAGCGCCGCAGAACACTTCGCCACCTTTGCCGAGTCACTAGAGACGCGGCCAATTGGAGTAATTATTGTGGAATCTGCGCTTTTTCTCCTCATCACCTTTGCGACCTTATTCGGAAATTTTCTGCTATGTGTTATTTTGTTCAAGAATTTCTCTTTTCAGAGTCTTACAAACATCCTCATATTGGTGCTGTCCTTGACAGATATCGTAATGGGAGCTGTATGTATGCCTCTTACATGCGGCACGCTCATTCATGGCAGATGGACTTATGGTGACTTCGCATGTCAGATTCAATGTTTCTTTATTTATTTTTTGGCCTTCGCGTCGCTTCAGACCATCGTTGTAACATCTCTTAACCGATTTTACAGGGTCGTGAAAACCGACCAAATACAGGCGGATTTTCACAGTGAAAAAGACCATTGGTACATTGATAGCTCTGTGGTTGTCAAGTGCGCTGATTTTGACTGTTCCTTTGGCGACGGGAGCCTTAGGGGCAACTTTCAATCCAGCAAAAGCCGCCTGCGTCATTTACAAGAAAGATGCCGCCATGGAACACAGAAGCTATCCAGCTATTTTGAGAGGGTTGCTGTTGCTCTTTTTCGCCGTAATTCCCTCGGTTGTTATTTTTACTTGTTATTTTAAAATATTCCGAGCAGTTGGGGAACATTTTACACGCGTCGCGCCATATTAAATTCTGGAAACAGAAGATTAAAATCTCGAGTCAATTCGCGGGGAAATGCGCACCGACGCTTACTCTGTTTGCAGTGGTTGTCATGTTCGTCTTAAGCTGGCTTCCTGTCTTTGTCATCGAGATCATTCAAGCATTCGCAATTGATTGGTGGGAAATTCCCCGTGAGGTTCAACTCTTATGGACTTTTTTTGGCAGTTTCAGTAGTGCAGTAAATCCCCTCGTGTACGGCTTAGCGAATTCAACCTATCGCAGAGA
>JAHPZR010019144.1:35000-63112 GCA_019787425.1 Platygyra sinensis | reverse complement strand
CTCTAGCGTGGATTGTGCCACATGCCAGTAGAATTATCAGTAAGTACCAACACCCGGCCCGCTATCATGCAATAACAACGTGAACAAATTGGTCTGTTGCCAAATCACTTTGCAGTGAAACTAAGTTAAGTCTTTTCTAACTTAGGAAGCAACAAAAAAGGTACATAAAGAAAGTGGCATCTTCAGTCAGATTTAGCTGGTCCCATTTGGGGGAGATTGCAAAGTTAATAGAAGAAGAATTCAAAACATTTTTCTGCTTCTAATTTCCTGTCTTCTTGTTATGTTAATCAATTCCATAACAACCAAGCATAAACCAAATTTGGAATATTCGTGTCATTCGTACAATGACCTTTATTTATTAGTATTTTTCATTGCGTTATGTCGTCAGTCGCCTATTACGTAACAAAACAAATATTTTACCTCAGAAAGTCAATTCCAGAGGGGACATCACTTTCTGAGGTCTGCACGATTCCATATCGTACGAAGCCCAATTCAACAATTTTTTGATATTATTCATTAATTCTTCTTTTAACTAAAATAGATTAAGTTCACGCTACGTTCACAGCATGCAACAATTTTCTCTGTAAATAACTCCTCTACCGCAGCATGGGCAAATTACATCATGAGTACCGCGCACGCGAACGAACGCAATCACGTGTATAGATTCGACGGAAGTATCGAGAAGTGTGAAAGCCTTCGACATCTAACTGAGCTATCGGTTACGCACTGCGGCTATATGGGAGGCAGCCGATCAAGGTTTTAAATAGACTAAATGACCGGCACTCGTTTCCACAGCGCGAGCCGCCCGGCAGTTTTCGGAAATTTTTAAGTACTGGTATATATCGTGTTACACTTACCAATATTGAAAGCTAACAGGGCTAACCGCGGGAGTGCATTTTATAGGCTAACCGAAGTGCTAATGACGCTAATTAGCCTAAACTAGAAAAAAATGTTTTGACTGCCAGTCGTTTGAGTTTTGCTATTAAAACGAAAAAATATTACTCTAGAACTCCGATACATTAAAATGAACTCTTCTTCTTGTGTAGGCAATGTTTAGGTAGCAAAAACTAACCGATATCTCATCTCGCGACCATCGCGACAACCTTCTCAGACGGCCATTTTCATGTCACGCTATTACAATAAGAAAGCCATGTCGATCTAAAACAATGTGAAACGTCAAGTTCCTCATATGATAGTGTCTTTTATCTGATAAAACTAAACCTTGAGAAAGAAAGGTAACTTTTAAATTTTGGAATATGACTACGTCACATAAAAACCAAGAATATGAATGATCACGATGAATGAAGCAGATTAGATACGTGGCATGAAACGGACTACTTCTCTGTCTCAGTAAACTAAGGTAATATGTCCCACATTTGACTACATATTAAGCCCCTTGAGACTAGCAAGGTAAGAATAGCGAATTTTTAGTTGAATTTTCAAAGTTCGCTTCGGTGATCTGTGAAAGTTATTAGTAACGGTAATCCTAGCGTGTCGTTTGTGTAGACGGTTTTAAATTTTTTACATTTTTTCGATAGTTTTTTTTTCTCTATGCGCAGGCTATGAATATCACAGAGAAATTTCGTTTTCCTGAGGGGATCCGGCGCGAAACAACTGGTTTCTCATTTTCCAGACTCCCACATCAGTCCTCGCATTGATCCCGAAAGCCATAGCCTACAGAACAGGCGTAATTTTTTGCGTACTTTAAGCAAACAGAGGCAAAAGCGAGGCGAGCGCGAAGCGCGAGCCGCACGCGAGAGAGGCGCGTGAAAAAATTAACGCCTGTACGCATATCATTGTTCAAGCTATTCCACCCCCAGACACACCTTAAGTAACCATCCAATCGCAGTGTTAAAATAGCAGTGGTAATCACGACGCCCTGCGGGCCAAATGTAAAAACTTCCAAGGTTTTCATCCCTAAAACAGAGAAATTACTTCTCTGGCACTTGAAATGGAAAGGAAAAACACAACTCAGTGTTTAATGGCTTCAGAATGGAATATTAAGCAGTACAGAGTTCTCAAACCTTTCTGGTGAAGAATTTTTCCTTCCTTCAACGGCCGCCAAAACATAACGATCGGTGTGCTTTGAGATCAAGTTTTGATAACAGATCCGGATTTAAAGCAGCTTCCTGGACTTGAGAAAACCAAAATGGTAATGTACAGTGTTACTTCAAAGTTGAAGTCAACTTTCGGAATGATTGGTAAATATTAGGCCTGTTCTGCAGCCTAGGAAAGCAATAGAGCTTGTTAACCACGAAATACTATTTAAGTTTCTATGATTTATAGCCGATAAACCACGCGGGATGTTGGTAGAACACGAGGAGAATTGCTAAACCACGAGCCGCAGGCGAATGACTTACGAATTTTTCGAGAGTTCTACCAACATCTTAAGTGGTTTATAAGCCTATAAACCATAAAACCTGTGGTATTTTGTTTTTATATAATAATTCAGAAGACGCGCGATTTTTTCATGAGTTTACCGGCACAATAAACCATCAAAGCGCGCGCATTGATATGGTTATTATATAAAAATTATATTGATTTGGTTATTATATAAAAAGGGATAATGCCGGAATACACACAGGAATGAAGCAAATTAACACAGCAGATAACAGATCCAAGCTTACAAGGCATCAGGCGAACTAAACTTATCAAAAAAAGTACAATTTTCTATACCACTATGCACGGAAATTCGATTCCGTTTAACTGCGTAAAGGAATAATGAACGTACAGTCAGCATAAAGGAATAATGAATAATTAAATACGGTCAGTCTTTCTGAGTTCAGTTTCTTCAAGCCTTTGCATAAAGGAAGTCAACGATATAACTCTCCGATAACTATGAAAGGCCTAACTTAATTAACAGCTTGATTTTATAGGATCAATGTAGCAGGATTAAAAACAAATGCTCGAGAGGACCTGGGTCATTTATCATGAAAACGACGGCTCACGTTGGAAAAAAACAATTTTCAAAATTGTTTTTTCCAACGTACGAGAGATATGTGTTTGATAAGCAAAAGGTGTGAATTAAAAACTCGAAATTCTTCAAAACTTCAACTCAAAAATATGCTGGCATGCAGGATATATATATAAGAACAGCCCTCGCACTCCAATTTGCCTTGCTGCCAATGGACCGACGGAGTACTTTTCTCACAATCGGGCGTAAACAAGTACTGAACAAAAAATAATTTCCCCATCCTAGTGTAACTTAACAAAAACTAGAACTTAACCTCTCCTATCTTGTAGACTGCAAAGTAGTTTCTTTCTTTTCTGGCGTGCGACGGGTTTCGTTTTCTAGTATTTTCGATGGATTTTTTCTGATTCCCTCCTCGTTTGCATATTCTTAACTCAGTTCCAAGAGGAGTACTTCAGGAAAAGAACCAGCTACTCGTAGCCATAATTACGTAGCCAACCTATCTCCAGAAATTGACAAAAAAAACGTTTAAATTCCCAGTCGCAATTAAGGCTGAACAATGATATTTACTCATTAGCAATCACATTGATTCCAAGCTTAGCCAATCAGAAAACGAACGATAAATTTCACCAGTGAAGAAACAGTTTGTCGGCAGTTATCAGTGCGCAGCCAATTACATTTGTTATTATACATTGAACTCTTTAACTCTTTTCTGTATGACCAAAACGTACTTAACCTTGATTACTCTGGATATCACAAAAACCACTTCCAATAGTTGTTTAAAATTACTGATCTGCATCTTGCGTTCTGCTTGTTTGATTTTGAAATTACTTGCCCATGATTGGCGAGTTTCATAAGCTCACACCTAAATTGAAATACCTGAGTCAAAATTTAGAGGATACATGATGCATGGCCGCGCGGAGGGTGATTAGAAATTTATCTTCGAGTGTTGGAGAATGTTTCGCGGATGAGCTCAACGAACGAATGGAAAATTTCTCAACACGAGAAGAGAAATTTCATATCTCCAAGCATAGTTAATAGAGGGGAATGGTTATGAAACTCGACAAAGTTCTTTGTTTTAGGTAATTGTTCGCTTTTTTGGCTTTGACGGTGCACAAAATACAATAGTTGTTTACTCCGTTCTGAGAAACTAACCAATAGAAACGTGTTGGTTACATAATTCATGCATAGTGTATGAGGGCAAAACAAAAGATTGTGCACTGTCGTGGACCTTCCAACATAAATCTCGCCATCTTTGTTTACCCCTTTGATGTTTGCCGGGCTTCATAACCAGTCCCCTATATTAACTATGCTCCAAGTGACCATGTGATGTTCTACTTATTTTTTCAACATCAGTGAAATACAAACCCATTTCACTTTTGGTGCCAAAGGTGCCATTTATTAGGTAACCATAACAACGGTGACCGTTTGACATGTGAAGACAACATGTTTAATATTTTCACGTGTTTTCACGCGAAAGTTCGGCTGGTGTTGCATTGGTTTTTATATAATAAAAGGTTTTCTGCTACTGTTACTACTGCTGCCGCTGCTGCTGCCCCAGTACTACTTTGAAAAATCTTTATTGACTTCATTGTTTACAATTTACTCATTAACAGTAACAGGCCAATTTTGTAAACAAAGATTCTCCTGTACAATACCAACCCTTACTCGAGAGGTTAACACGGAATTGTTTTTAACTTTCAATAGAAAAACCTTTCAAAAGTAACATAATTCATTATCAACTTCAAGCTAGTCGCTGCAGTGAATCACGGCTGACGTAAAACGATGACTTTTCGATCGTAAGCCCTACGTAGAGCAAAATGGAGGAATGTGGTTTGTGTATGCACGTAAAGAAGAATGCATGAATAAAAAAGCGTTCATTGATCCCGTGGGGACCTAGGCGACGCCCAGACATAAAATTTTATTCTGATTTTTGACGACTGTTAGTGTCGTCTTGATGAACAAAGAATGAACGTAGAGAGTCTTACTCGCCTGCCGACTAGCACAGCAGTTTTTCTAGAAACTGATAACTTTCTCCTCACAAAACCCTCAAAAGAAACGTCGGTTCTGGTCTGTTCTGGTCTAGTGTGCCCCAACACAAACGAACAAACAATGTACCTCCAGCTAACAACTTATCACTCTTAAACAAAGAAAATACAAAGGTCATTCCGTGCGTACTTGTGTACGTGACAACCAAGCCGAGACCTGTTTGAATTTTTCAAGAGCTTTCCGTGATAAGTTCTTTACCAGTCAGAAAAACACAAAATGGCCGTTGCCGTCGATCCAGCTCAGTTCATGGAAATTAAGAAGAGTTTAGAGATTCTCCATGGGAACATCGATCAACTGTTTCTGCTGATCATGGGCAGCATAATCTTTTGTGAGTACTTGAG
The DNA here is from genome assembly GCA_019787425.1 of Platygyra sinensis. Classification (NCBI taxonomy): domain Eukaryota; kingdom Metazoa; phylum Cnidaria; class Anthozoa; order Scleractinia; family Merulinidae; genus Platygyra; species Platygyra sinensis. Next base: position 57,811 of record JAHPZR010019144.1, on the reverse strand, counting down.
ACCTTTTTTCCACAATATTCATTCTTTAGATGAATTCTGTGCATGGCTGTGGAACCTTAACGGTCTGCTCATGTTCTGCTCCAACTAATAACTCCCGCAGCAAAGACCATTCATTATTCATATCTCGGTTTGGCGTTTACAAGCGAGCTCGAGATTAATTAACGTGATTAGCTTTTAACGAAACCCTTGTGCTGTACTGGTGAACAAGCAAAACACTCAAGTAGCTATTTATAAACTGTTCTAACATAGTTGCTGTACACCCGCTGTTGGAGCTGAGAGTGCATTGTGAAGGCCTGGAAATTATAGAACTCCTATTTCTGGATGTTATGTTGCCATTAGGAAAAAATTAAGGGACAACGGCCATACTCGGTTAAATTTATTTTGTTTACCTTTCAAAGCATAGTTAAAAGAGGGAAGTGGTTATGAGACTCGACAAAGTTCTTTGTTGTATGTTATTGCTCTGTTTTTAGGCCTTGACCCTGAACAAAACACAATAGCTGTTTACTCCCAACTGAGGAACTAACCAATAGAAACGTGTTGGTTACGTAACTCATGCATAGTGTATGAACGCAAAACAAAAGATTGTGCAGGGTCGTGAACCTTCCAACATAAATCTTGGCATCTTTGTTTGCTCCTTTGATGTTTGCCGGGCTTCATAACCAGTCCCTTCTATTGACTATGTTCAAAGCTTTAACCAACCCGGTTTCTATTTTTTAGTTATCTTTGTTTTGGTATAGTGCATTGATTAAGTGGGTTTTAGAAATGTTGATAGCCCGCGTAGCTGGCGGGATTTCGTGCGCGAGTGCTTTTGTTTTGGTAGCGAAGCCGTGAGAGGATTGGTGAGGAGTCGAGTTGGCGACGCTTTAATTTTCATTCACGCACATGCGTAATCACCAGACCTCATCCGATCTAAATATTTTGGTTTTCTTGATCTGTGTAAACCGAATAAAAGATAGACTGCTGACAGTTTGTTTTTCTCTGGAAATTCAGCAGGGGCTATGAGGCCAGACACTTTAACCTAAAGGGAATGGGACGAGACATCATAGTCTCGTCTCGCATTCTTCCCTCCTCAGCCATACCGTTCTTGTCCCGCTTTTCCCCACTCAAGCCTGCGAGCAGGCTCACTTGTTTGGATAGGGTATTACGGTCAAAGGCGACAAGGAACCGAGAACTGGCGAACCCGGTGAGAAGAATGAGGCGAGGATTTTCCTCGCCCCATTCTTCTCACCAGCTCCTTTGCCCGCGATACTCTACCTAAAGATACCCTGCCCAAACAAGTGAGCCTGCTCGCAGGCTATCCCCACTCGGCCACCGTCATACCATCCTTGTGCGTTCGCGATGACTAAACACTCTAAGTGATGCTTAGAGAAAAACAATGCAATGCATTTTATGAGGTCAGCAAAATTGCTTAACGCTCTTGCCTTCCGCTCTTGCGTCCACCAGCAGCTTTTAGCGCGCATTCTTTTCTTTCATGGAACACCATCTTTTGTTTGGTAAAGTTACAGCCTTGGCGAGTTTGTGACGTTTCGAGTGAGGACCCTGCGTCAGCTTCACATATCTGATCAACTTAAGGCGGGGATCCACCTGAAAGCCGTATTTTGGCTGGGTATTATGTTTTTAATGCAAATATCTCGTTTACGTTTCAAGCAGTCAAGAATCTCTATGCTCATTTCACATATCTATGTTTTGGGTCGTTTTGTAAATTTTTTGGTGATTTGTAGGTATATTTGGAGATAAATAGTTTTTCTCAAAGGATTAGTAAAATTTATGGAAATAGGACATTTTGAAGATTTGGTGTTGTTTTAAAATTAGAGTTTGAAGTTAAAAATTGGTAGATACACTCCAAACAGTTGCCCAACAACCTGGGGTGTCATTGTGCGGTCGGGCAACTGTCTGGTGGTGTTCCATAACCCTTTTTTCCCTTTCAACCTCTCTTTAAACTTACCAAAATTTCACTTAAATTCATGTGTACCCCCGCCTTAAAATTGATCTTAACAGCTTAGTATTTTAGCATGTGACTATACCTCCCCGGTGAAGTTTTAATTGAGCGGAAGGTAAAGTTCCTTTTTTTTTTTTGCTTAAAACATATTTCTGCGTGGGATCGAACTGAAATCAAAGTTCATTGGCAAACAGTGACGGACAGCTTGGACACCCGCGCGCACTCATACGTGATGTATATATACCAGGAATTCCATCACCTAAACATATTAGCATTAAATGGGCGTAAACCCCTTAGCCAGCAGAATAGATTTCTGCATTTCAGCATCAGCAAAACATATACACCCTGTGTAAGACAGAGACAGATATTTTAGAATTCAATTGTTGTTCATTCAAATTAGCCCAGGTTAATTTGTTGTCTTAAAGCATTCCATGATAACTGACAAGCTTGTTTTATCTGATTTATAATATTTAGGCTCTCATTTCCTGTCACCTGCACTGATCGGTAATTTGCCTAAACGTGATTAGGTTGTTGTATTTGGTCGGCGACCAGTCTCACTTATTTTGTACTGCTTTTTCTTGCAGTTATGCAGACAGGGTTTGCTTTCTTAGAGGCCGGCTCGGTGAGGTCAAAGAACACAACAAATATCCTGATCAAGAATTTCTTGGATGTTTGTAAGTACAGCAGATTAATAGTCCTTTGTATTCGAGTTATCACTCATGTCAGACTGCATGAGTTGTCTCCAGTCTTATGTTGAAAACGAGGGGTACAGCTCAAAAAAATTAGTTCGACATTGGGTATGATGTCCTACTGATTTATACTTCTGGCTCATACTTCAGTTATTTCTTTCAGTTATCGGTGCGGTAGCTTATTGGTTATTCGGGTTCGCCTTTGCTTTTGGAGCTGAAAGCAACGGATTCATTGGACACAAGTATTTTGCTTTGGCTGACTTACCTTCCGACAAGTACTCCTTCTGGTTTTTCCACTTCGTTTTCGCGGCAACTGCAGCAACAATTGTCAGCGGTGCCATGGCCGAGAGAACTGAGTTCCAAGCTTATCTTCTTTACTCTGTGTTTCTGACTGGTGAGTTTCAAAGATTTACAAAACATTTCGTAGTTAGCGCCGAGTGCCATATGATCAACTACTTACTAACCTAGCTAGCTCGATCCGTACTGGGGAATATTGGCCCTCGGTCGTTTTTGCACGGACCTTGCTGCGCTCGATCCGTACTGCCACGACGTCTGGCCAATATTCTTCAGTACGGCTCGAGCTAGCTAGGTGAGTAAGAGGTAAATAACGAAACAAGGATGGTTAAGTACGGAAAAGATTGACACAGATTACAAACGACGAACTTCCATTAAAAAGTTAGGCTAAACTTTCCAAGATGCGCAAACTTGTGACGTAGCTCTTAAAGCCTTTTCCTTTGATTCCTTTAGTCTAAGGTTTCAAATACACCTAAGGTGGAACCAGATTCTGGCCGACTTCAAACATGTTCAAAAAATGTGCTGCTGTTCTCTCGCAGGATTTGTGTATCCAATAGTCACTCACTGGGCATGGGATGGAAATGGCTGGCTGGCTGTTGGTGTCGAATATACTAAAGACAACGTGACCATGACTGTCAATTACCAGGTAGGCTGTGATAGAACCTATATTTCATAATATGGCGCATGCATTTTGTCAAAAACTGAAGAAGGCTCGACTTCTCAAATCATGTCTGACCTTATTCAGTGCAAGAATAGACATAAAATTCAGTGTTGAGATTTTAGAACAACATTTGCAATCTTCCGCTATGGGTGTTGAAGTCTAACTATTGAATAAGTATGTCTTTATATTTGACTGGAATCTTTTCAAGATCATCAAATATAGTATCTCACAGGTTGCAACCAACTGGCATTTTCCCGCCGCGTCTGTCACAGCTTTCAGTTGATTCCCGCCAACAATCTTAGCGTGAGATGAATAACCGATGATAGCTCTTGTGCAGTCTATACCAGTAGAACCAAAATAAAGTTACTTAAAAGATTCATCAGCCTATACCTCTAGAAAATTAAATTGGTCCTTGGCAATGCCATTGAGTTCGCTAATTTTTCTTCTTTATATTTTGGTAGGATTTTGCAGGTAGTGGAGTTGTTCATGCCCTTGGAGGTGCAGTCGCTTTAGTGGGAGCGATCGCTGTTGGTCCAAGAATCGGGCGATTTGTTAATGGTACCCCTCAGTTGATGTCGGGTCATACTGTGCCGGTATGTCTTGTATTCTTGGTTAACTGAGATTCTCAACTCGAACTGACTTTGTATCCCAGAAGTCGTAAAAATTTACGGCGGAAGTTGGTTGGGCATTGATGAGTGAATAAAGACTGTGAATTTTTAGCTCGGTTATCAGTTAATGTGAAAGGTGAATTGATCAACATGACAAGAGCGTGGGACAAAGAAAAAATCAGTGTCCCCGACAGGAATCGAACCCATGACCTCCCGAACACCGGGCGGGCGCTCTATCCACTGAGTAAGGCTACTCCTTTGTGCCGAAAAAACCATTACACATCAGAAAAGAAAACCGCGCCACGAACCTATCATTTTCAATGTTTTCTAGTTCTTTTGTCCTTTTGTTCTCTCTTGTTTTACGTCCGGCAGCTGTGTCTTCTACACCATGTAAGAGCCCTGAGTTACGAGAACCCTAGAAAGCAAGATCATTTAACAACACTAAATTTAGGAGTTTGTCCTGAAAGCCGCAGAGCTTAGAATATTGCTATATCCAACGTTGGCTATTTTCCTTGTGCAATTATTCGTATCATGCGAGAAACTGTAGCGTTTATGCAATCAGGCTAATATTATTCACAACGTTTGGAGATTTGATGTAATATTTGAAACCATTCTACTCTCGGACAGATGCGTATGAGCATAAATGTTTTCCTTTGTATTTTTTAGAAAGCGGCCCTTGGAGGGTTTATCCTGTTCTTTGGTTTTCTAGCATTCAATGGAGGTTCCCAGGCAGCCATTGCTAATCCTGGCGATGCAGACGTCGTGGCGCTGGCCATTGTGAACACTATTTTAGGAGGTTAGCTATTTCTACCATGCATTAAAATTTTTTCCCCGACTTTGAAGTATTTAAAACTTAAGTTCCAATTTCAAGAAACTAATCGATGTGTTTTTCTTTTAATTCAGGAGCCGCAGGTGCATTGACTGCCATGATAATCAAGCGTTTGGGGTTTGCGGAGAAATACTGGAGTTTGCTTTTTACCATCAATGGTGGACTTACTGGAATGGTAAGACTAAGAAAACCCTGGATTATCGTTCTCTACTATTGGTTCCATTCTGTGCCGGTAACCCTACCCTCACATCAGTTACTTACATCCCACACCTTTATCGTTCTCGCATGCTTTAGTCTAGTCTCTTTTAACTCGCGAGTGCGCGGCGAGGGAAAGATGCCGGAAAGGTGCACGTGTGCGGCACGCCTCAACCCCTGCCCCTGTTCCCCCCCCCCCCTCCTCCGCCCCAGTCACCGACAACCCGTTCGCAGTGATAAGCACTCCCTCGGACCCTAAGAGATAGACAGGCTGAAAGTAATTTAGAGATTAAAATTTAACATTCAGGTAAGTCGAGTAGTTAGTTGCCTTTTAGTCTGTATAAAAAAAAGACAAAATGTCTAGCATGTTGTGAGCGTGGAACAAAGTAAAACTCTGAGTCTCCGAAAGTATTCGAATCGACGACCCCACCCCCCCAAAAAAACTAATAAATAATAATAATAATAATAATAATAATAATAATAATAATAATAATAATAATAAAATGAATAAAAATAATAATAATAATAATATCGATGGAGCACTCAAACCACTGAGCTAGGAGATACTCGTGTCGAGCTAGGCCATTCACGTGGTTCATATGTTCGTCTACTCCCACTAGAAGCATTTTCACATACAAGCTTGAATAACAATTGATTCTAGTCAGCTTGATCTATCCTGAAAGGAATGTGCTATGTATTTAACTCATCGGTGCATTTTTTTTTTCTCAGGTGGCTTTGTGTGCAGGCTGTAATGCTGTCCATCCTTATGCTGCTTTCGTTATTGGAATCATTGCGGGAATGGCATACGTTGGTTGGAGTACTCTCATGTTGCGTTTAAAGGTCGATGATCCCCTGGATGCTGTGGCTGGTAAGTGACACCAAAATAGTCAGGATATTCTAATATCGGAGCTAGGATTCTCAAGCTTCTTAGTCATCCGTACACAGTGTAGACCATATATTGTTTTAGTGGCCGCCACATGCGTTAGCTGATATTGTTTTTCTCTGCAGTTCATCTCGGTGGTGGTATCTGGGGAGTGCTGTCTGTTCCAATATTCAACAAGGAAACTGGAATCTTTTATTCCGGTAACGAATATTCATTCCGTTTGTTTGGATGGAACCTGCTGGGAGTGCTTGTTATCATTGCCTGGTCTGTCGTACTGGCTTCTATCCTGTTTATTACCTTGCGCTTTGCTAAACTGCTCCGCGTCAGTGAAGAAATCGAGTTGAAAGGTGAGTAGCCCTGTTGAATGGACGCGATTTCTTAGCATCATCCCCAGAGATACGAGTCGATTACGCACTACCAATCCCTGACGCATTTGTCACAGGTGTTAGCGCCAAGTCTGTTTTCTTTTCTTGGCGCCGACTTTCAAACATCTTAGTCTATGTATTAGTTACATCCAAAAATTCCTAAATCTATCTCACACTACGCCAGGTTATGACTAAGATGATTGTGGTCTATCGGAAACAATCCACTCGTGTTACCGTCCCAATTCACAGTGCTCCACTAAGGCAGCGAAATTCTTACGCTGTGAAGGGTCTAGTTCATAGCTCGAACACGACTCAAATTGGATCGCGTCGCATAGCATGAACTAGCTTAAAAAAGCCTCTATCGCTAATTAAATCCTTTGATTAATATACCCAGTCAGTTGTCTGTGGATATCAGAGTAACATCGAAGTCCCTACCGTCTTCCTTTCTTTCATCCCAACATATTTGATTTGTCCCTCTTCTGCGTTCTCTACATCATCTTATCTCATTGCAAAACTAACTTTAACTGGCCTATCATATGATTGATCTTTTTGGAAAACAAATATTGACGTGAGATTCCTCACTATCCTAGGTCTTGACATCCCGAAACACGGCGAGCCCGCGTACCCACTGGCCAGTTACGGAGACGGTTGGGGATCTGGCGAGTCCCCGGCAGCACAGAGACAGAACTTACCCTTCACCACCCAGTTAAATCTTGTTGGTCCAACCCAGAACGGCCACAGCCCTGCCCCAGTCAAGAACGGTGCACCTGTTCAAGAAAAGGGCATCTCTAATCCTGCTCTCGTGATCAGTGACGTCCCCCCGACCTCGACCACAGACACAGCTTTCTGAATAATACCTTTTAGATAAACATGCCAAACTGTGTATTTAATTTTAGGTTAAAACTGTTCTTGAGGAAGACTATACCAATTTAACTATGTATCTTTTGTGCTTCGGCTGTAAAAATTGCACTTGAGGATTTTGTACATATCTAGTAAACCGCTAACCTCTATCAGGCGTTCTATCAGTTTTTTCGCGCGCTGTTTTTCACTCTGCGCTCAAACTAACTGAACGCCTGGAAGAGAATGGTAAACCACTGACCTCTACATACAAATGGAATTAAAATCTGTATAACCACAGCAACAAACCGATGAGAGTGCCAGATCTTTAGTAGACCTGGATCAGAAGAAATCAGCGGCGGATATGACCAAAAGTAAATAAAATGGAATAAAAGACTTAATTATTTTAAAAAATATAGGGCAATTTTGTCTAAAATAATTTAGTCTTCTATTCCGTTTTATTTAATTTTAGTCATATCTGCCGTTGGGATCAGTGTGCCGTCTTTATTATCCAACTGCACTTCGCCGAGTACAAATAACGCCCAAAACAAGTACAAATATCACGCGGTATTTGTACTCCAGAGGACCGTTTAGACAGGTTTGTTTGCTGTTGACCAATCAGTTAGCTGGATTTCCGGCGCCAATTCCGTTCCGCTTCGCATACTTCTGTCGCGCAGGCCCGTAAATAGATATCCTCGAAACATACCAATTTGGCGTGTTGGATAATAAATCTCTTATTAGACGTTTTGTTGTGTAGTATCGCTGAGAATTTTTCCTCGTTGTTTAATTGTATTTTGACTCGCCCTACGGGCTCGCCAAAATACGGCACAACTCGTAAAAATACTCAGCGATACTACACAACAAAACGTCTAATAAGATATATATATTTTGACCTCTACATATGTTATATTTATGTAGGGCTGTTTACTTTCCAGGGAAAATTCCTGGGACATGCCAAGGAAAGTTAGAAGTAGCTAGATGGCAGAATTAATTTTTATTCAGCTTGCATTGTAAGGCCGAGGCGATAAGCAAACTGTTATATATTGTAGGAAACAGTTATTGCCTATTACAACCAGGCTGAATGGCTTACTCTTCGCCTTTATTCAGTAATACTTTTACAGCTATTGTACCATAACGACTCTGTATAGCCGAAATATGCGTTATGCTTGTTACAAACTATTGTTATGATGGCAATATCGACGACCCGTGGACTTGCTTCCAGTTATCACGTGTCGTACCCAGTCTTCGTGGAGAGCGTCGTAGGAAAGGACTGGATACGAGATAAATAACGAATTGTATTTTTAGCTCGATTGGTTTGGAATTCGATGGTCGCCATCAGTTGTATTTATAAATTACAAATTAAAAAATATTTTTTGTGGCATTGTTTGATCAACCTGTATTCGCTGGCTTGCGACGTTTTCGCTACTAGCTGAGACAAAATTGCGGGAAATTGGGTGAAAAGTCATTTTTCAAAAGACGTCTCATAACCTCCTTATTGTTTGGCTGGCCTTTCGTTTGCTTTGTGCTCGTTTGGATGTTCGTTTGGTTTTTGGGAGTGTAATAAACAAACCACAACAGCAAAGGCAACGAGTACAGTGGCTGTTTACGAGTGCGTTATAGTTCTTTGAGAGTGGCTTAAAACATTTTCATCCCTTAAGAGGTACTAACTCAAAGGCAACTTATCCCCTGTTGTTTCGGCTCAATACCACTGTTTAACCCCTAAATTAAAGGGTACTACCAGCACCCTTGTTTAATATACTGGAGTCCCCTGGGGGAGGGAATGCATAGGCACTTACAAAACATAACTTAGTACTACCCCCAACTTCCTGGTATTTCTGTCCGATTGACGTTTCCTTTCCCCTAAAATAAATCCCAGTCATTTCAACTCCACTGAACTCCATTGTCTAGCTCGGAGCTAGACAAGAAAAATCATAATTATATTATGCCACAGAACACAAACAGCTGAACTATCGCGGTCAATCCGGTAAGTCTGGTAAGTGTAAAACTCAGATTGCAGAATGCAGACCGGCAATAAAGTGCAGACTGCAGACTACCGACCTTTTTAAGTGCAAATGTATCAAATCGCTTCCAATATCAAGTGCTTCCATTAAACAGATTAGCAACACGATAAATGAATAAATAAATAATAAAGGACCAATGCAAACAAACAATAATAAATGACTACTCAAATAGACATAACAAAGTTGAGAATTCCAACTGGCAGGAGAAAGACTAGTTGGTTGTTTACAAGCGTAGTCGAGAAGGGGGACTCGGCACTACCTACCAACATCAACATCAGCTGGCGGTCAGAACAGGATTTGAACCCGCAACCTACGGATTTCGAATCTGGCGCTCTAACCACTCCGCCACGCTGCCTGCAGTATTCATTTTACCCCTGGTCTACAGTCTGCAATCCGCGCTCGAGTCTGCATTTAACCACACTGACGACTACAATTTGGACTTTTGATAATCATTACTATGAGAAACGCGTTTTTGCCGCCTAATTGAGTAGGTGGTTTTGAGCTTCCTGAGTTGTAATTTTAACTGGTTGTTAAGGGGTGGTGAAATGTACAGGAGAATAACGAAATTAGGCGCTGTGGTAAGTTGGGTTTTCTATCAGTTTTCTGATTCTTTTCTTTGTGCCAAACTGAAAGTTTTACAAAATACAGCGATGTTTTTCCGTGACGGCACGAGCTATGTCACGATAACCATGGTCTGCGAAAAGTGAGAATAACATGTGCAAGAGAGCTACAAATGTTAGTGTTCTTTAATCAATGCTTCCTTCACTCTTGTGCGAGATCTCGTGCTGAAACCTGGTCACTTCACCAATCGTTTATTTTTCTTTAAGGTAAAAGTAAAAATTGATTCCAAACGACTTTATCGTGTATTCTTTATATGATGCAGTATCTGGGAGGTTCCACCGGGAGGTGCAACATCTTACCCTTTTGTGTGCCATTTTGACATAAAAGCTACCCTATTCGTATACCTATTGAAGGAAAGTGCATCGTTTTTCTAAAACGTTGGAACGAAGATATGGGAGAGTATCAAGCATTACCAGAAGACTGCTTTAAATCAAAAAACAAGTAATATTTGTTCAGTTCGTGTTGTGGTGAGGGTAAAGATACTCTGATTTCCCTATATACCCTTTCATTCACCTCAATTTGTGAAATCCCTGTCCTTTTAGACACCTGAAGTTTGATAAAGGTACGCTTTTTGGGTGGAGCTTCACTTTAGAGGTCATAATGGGAAGTACTTTCACCTTGAGACTGAAGCTTGGGAAATTGGTCAAATAGTTTTGGAGTAGGTTAGCATTCTCAGAGAAATATAGACTACTGTAAGAGGTTTAATTTGAATAAGACTTTTGGTGGAAAATCTGCGAAAGTGTTAGACTGCGTGGCATTGAAGTTACGGTGACTTTTGTTGTTTTTGTTGTTGTTTTTTTTTTCCTTTTTTAACAGAAAACAACATTTGATATTTTTTCAGAATGAAAACACCTTTTTCAAATTTCTCCTGTGTATTGTGAACGAGGCTTAATTTTTACTAGCAACGCAAGCACAAGCGCATGAAATATGGATGACCCAAGTGATAACGAAATTCGACGCAAACAAAAGTACAAGCAAAATCCTCCGAACCTTCCAAACTGTTTAGGTGAGAGTTAATCTGGATCCAGTGTTTTCATTGGCCAAACATAACCACGTGTGCAAAATATCCTTGTGCTTGAGTTATGCCTGAGTGGTATTTCATTTTCACTTGTTTCAGCGCAAACCCAAGATAAGCGCTAGCACAAGCAAAAAGAAAAATTTTGATTCTGTTGCTTATGCTTGCGTCAAGGCCGTTTAATTTTCACTGTGAAATCAGAATTATCGTTATTGCGCTTGTGCTCGAGTACCTAGTGAACCTCTATTGACAAAATTTTTCCAGGGATTAGAATACGAGGTTGTCAGAGTAATAGCAGGCATCGGTTTTGCACAGGTTCCAGGAGAAAACGTATTTACTCATTTTCCTTAATCCCGTATACAAGTGAAATTTGAATATTACGCACTTATTTAAATTCAGAAGGTGAACCAATCAAACGAATTGCATTTTATCAGCCGTAAGGTGAATGATCGCAAAACGTGTGCAAATTTAAATTGCAAATCGAACATTGCTGAAACATTTGCTGCATTGAGTTCCTCGGTCGCACGTCTACCATTACGTTCAAAAGTTGAACTAGCGGAAATTTACATGCAAGTTAGCTTGCTAGGATCAAGTTCTAAGCCTTCATTTTAGACTGCCCTTTATTTACCGTAAATCCTCTATTAAGGTTATTCCTCACAATTGCACTGCGCATCCTTTCTGCGCATAATTTATGACGTCATTTAGCGCGCTCTCGTGCACGTGCACACTGAAAACATGGCGGATTTGCCTTGATATTGAGCCTTTTCAGTTGAAAAATGGCTATAGCTCACCAACGAGCATGGGCACCCCAATTTTTTTTCCAGTCATTGTAATCAACTTATCATAAACTTTGCTTGAGGAAAGACTGACCTGATTTCTATTGCTGAAAATTGAATAAATAGCGAAAATAGCAAGTAAACTGTGGTCTTTTCTATTTTGCTCTATGGTAACCATGTCAAGAAATTTGGTTGAAATTTTAATCAAGGATTTAGCTTTCTGTCTAAATCAAACTTAAGGACGGTGCCTACTTTTGTTAGTGCGCACACGTTCTGCGCATCACGCAAGCCATGGTTTAAGCGCGCGCGCGCTGGGGCTGACATTGACGCAATCAACTACGCCACCAAGCACACGACTAAAATTAAAGCAAAATTTTCCTACGGTGACCAAATCAATTTTAATGAACCTGTACATAAACCAGGGAGACCAGAATAGAAGCGTATCGCTAGCCACTAACTGTTAACGTCTTCCAGCTGAAAATCTAGCTGTTATCTTTCGAAAATTACACTGAAATCCAACTGAAAACATGTACCTGCAGATGGCGTAGTGCGCGCGCAGAAACGCAAATGTCTTACTTACTGGGGAGGTGACAGGAAAAAATGTAACGGGCACTGTAAAAGCTTTCAAAAAGGATCAATAACTTTGAAAAACGCGTGGTTACCCCTACATGTTTTGTTGCGAAATGGAAGCGGCAAGCCTATTCAACATGTGATTAGTTTCTGGTCGTGAGCAAAAAGGTATTTAGACTGTATTTTAGCTGAGCCAGAGGAAGGCTGTCAGAGACGTTAAAAGCGATTTTGCAACGATTTTGTCACTAAAAACGTAACAAAAATGATTTTAATGTTACCATTTGCCATGTAGTTTAAAGATCTTTTTAAATGTGTTTGCCTTTCTGTATGTAAAGGCGAATTCTAAGGAAATCTGTGAAGAAATATCGTTTCCCGGTTTTTTCAGAAAAATGCTGATGTCAGCATTTTTGTTGAGATTCAAGGCTAATTATCTCGAAAAAATGCGTGGCTACCCCTATTTTTCTTTGTGGATTCCAATAGCCCTTACAAATATCTACTTTTTCCGCGTGGTCCTAACTTGGCGCAAAAACCTTTGTATTGAGTAGGCACCGTCCTTAAAAAGTTTATTTGTGTCCGATACAACGCATTGACTCTAGTTTAATGCGTGTTCTCATGAGTCTCGGTCACAAAAGTTTACAATTATTACTGGGAATGCGTTCTTGTAATAAGCGTTAAATAATGCCAAAATGGGTCATTTTCAATGCCCCAGTGCTCCTTAATGAGTATGGGCACCCCCCTTTTTTATTTCAAAATTGAAGTTCTCATATGATAAATATTCAGTGGGCAAAGTTTGAACGAAAATCTATTGTCAGTTCTATTTCAGGGGAATTACCTTAAGCCCGCCCCCCGCCCGCTTATTTTTTTCAAGCACTTTTGATGGGGGGGTTAAAGGAGCACTTTTACAGGAGTTTTGCTGTTGTCAGCTTCATTCGTTGCTGAAGTCTTTACCTGGTACCTTTACTCAGTCCCAAAGTGCTCAAATGGACTAACAGAAACATATCAAACGAATGGTGGCTCAGAGAACAAACCAAAATGAATTTCTGGCAATATTTTCAAGGAATGGCTCTATAGTTTGAAAAAACTGGCTAGTTTTTTCAAATTTCAATCCATTTCTATCCTTTGCATGCTAAGTGATAGGCAGCAATAAATGGTTTAGGTGTAGTGACTAGAAGTAATCATAGATTATGAGTGCGTTCGTGTAAAGGTGTCTTTTTCTCTATCCACCCTTCCCGCCTGCCAGTATTAAAGTCATGGTGACTTAAAAGCGTAACGGAAAAATCGGCGTTACATCCGGCCTGTACCCCACTCTGAGAGTATGCCAGCTATCGAAATGGCCTCGCCCTCGGCGAAATTTGCTCAAAAATTGGAATCAAATCTTTCAAAGATGGAAGTCAGGACATTTGTAAGGTTATAGAAAGTAATTTGCGACCAGTTACTGTCTTCTACGGCTAAAATTGTCAAGAGGTAAGCTTTTTTGACCTGTACGTGACGAAGGACATGTGTGAACAAATTGAATAAATTATCGGCTTCGCACGGAGCCGCTTTGTTTTTATTTCGTTCTCTTTTCTAACTCGCAGAGGTCATTTTCTCGTCTAAATCACTTAAGAAAAGTTCGACAAAGATGTTCCCCTTCAATTTTTTTTTTCTCGGGCCAAAACGTTGCTTCGTGTTCAGGTTTTTCGCTTCCTATAGGCGACAGCGGCTCCCTGTGTTTACCCAAGTACTTGAAAAGTACTTGAGCGAGGTATCAATTACAAATTGTGAATAATAATTAAAATTTGTTGTGTTTGATTTTGCTGACATTTCCACATGACGAGATTGTTAAGGAATAGATATATCGCTTTGAAGTCATTTTTTTTTTAAGAGCGTTTTTTCAACTCGTGCATTTTATTTACACCGACGGAAAAAAATACCCAGGACAGGTCATTTCAATGACCCCTTCAAACGTACGAATATAAATTTATATCTGTTTCGAGAAGAATTTCCAGTGAAAAAAAAAGGATTTTTGATGGAAAATGTCCACAGTTCAAAGACTCGCACTTTAAGAAACAAAGATTCCGCACTCCAAAGAAATATACAGCACATGGTTTGGCGATGATTTAATTTGTTTTGCCCCTGCTGCGGGGTGGCCAAATCGGTGCACAACTTCGATGCAACCTACCATGACGTCATTCCCATAAAACTCGACTCAAGACCGCATTATGACTGCGTTCTACGAACGCAATAAAGTCCTAGGTAACAAAACTGCATCATTATTTTTGGGTTTCAATTGATGCAGGAACATATTTCGGCATTGTAAAATGACGCTAAAATACCGTGACAGTGCCCCTTAAATAGAGAGGAGAGGCTTAAAAGAGAGAGGGGGGGACTTATTTAATTTAGCGAAAAGCATCACCTGTAGCAAAAAAACCGTGGTATCAGACAGAGTAGACTTACGTGTTGTACAATTTAAGTCTCTGTCAAAAGTATTTAATTCACTTGCGGGAGCCTAAAAGTAACAAAAAAAATTCTTTTTCTTCAAAAATGTGCTTTCGGCCTCATGTTCTTCGGTAATTGTTATGAGAATAAACCATAACTGATCAGTCCACGTTAATCGTTAACTTTTTTGGTGAATACCCTTGAGGGAGGAGGAGGGGGGCTTATTATTCCTCCTCTGAAAAGGGGGGGGGGCTTATTTGAGACGGGGGGGTTAATAGAGGATTTACGGTACGAGAGGCTAGGAAACACCAACAACTGCAACAAGAATTTACTTCAAGGAAACCTTGCAAGCACGTGCTTCAAATAGGAAGTTTTTTGTCTTCCTAAGGTAAGATCTGTTACCAACATTTCCCCTTTGGACGTTCTCTATTGTAAAAAAAAACATTCTTCAAATATTAGGTAAACCTTGTCAACTCAGTAATGAACGTCGATGTTTAGAACTTCTGACTATCAAAGAATTCATTCAGTCGACCCAGCGACGCGACAGTGACCTCAGTTTCATAAACTGGACTGATACAATTGAGTTCTTGTTCTCTAAAGCGTATTCTGAATTCGTTCATTTTGTATTGCATGTGCGCTCAATGCTTTTTTTTAACGCAACGAAACGACATGTTGACATGTTTCCAAGTTTGTGTAACTTAGTATCGGCAAGGCAAGCTATGTCAGAGAAGGCCCAATGCTCAGGTCTACTGAACACAGTTACAAATAACTTTTGTATCTTTCTTAAATTTTTATCCTTTTACAGGACTGAGAAATGACAATTAAAAGGAGAGCGCGATTCACGATTATTTCAGGTAACTTTGAACGTTTCAGTCACAAGCTCAAATTTTATATTGTCCTTTCGGAATACCCATACATTAATATCAGTTGTGAGACTTTGGCAGTACACAAGTCAATTTAACTAACTGAAGCTTTTTGCACTTCATGACAATTTGTCGATGCCATGACATACAGAGGTGGCCTTGATAAGAACGATCACTTAGCTTGAAAGTAGAATTTCGACTATTTTTCTGTTTAGTTCCTTACGCCCCAGAAATTGCGTTTTTGTTATTGTTTCTGCTGTGGTGTATTGATCGTGTTTGGCTCTGCGTGCGCGTGGCTCTATACAAAACAATTGATGAGGGCAATAGGGCGACCGTTGCTTAAGTCATTGTTTACATTTTAGAGTAGGTATCATGCTTGATATAAATTGACTCCAAACAGGTAAAGAGCTTGTCAAACTTCGTGGGAAAGATTTCCATATAACCCCATACATTTATTATGCATGCACAATGATTAATTATGTATGCACTCTATTGTTTTTGAAGACAATAGCAACTCCCTAACGTATTGAATATACATTGATAATTACTGCTTACTGTATGAATAAAAGTTGATTTCATTTCGCGCTGTCTTTTTGACAGAAAAAAAAAATCTTCTTCCCCTTGCTCCATTCTTCTCCTTTTTCTCCTCCATATTCCCCTGGCTCTGTATTCCGTTTTTTTTTTCTTTCTTTTTTTCTTGTACCCCGGCAGATCTCGAACCACTTACCTTTCGCACTACTCTCGCTTACCAGTCTCTCTTCTACATCACCACACTACGAGGTTCAGTTGAAACTTACCCCTCGAAAAATCATTTTTATTTTACTTGACTGGTTCAAATGCATAAAAATTTACATTACAATTTCCTTATTCGTCTGTTAAATGCATGTTTCACGCTGCACGAAAACATTCACGCTTTTGTTTTTCCGTATTTTAAACCTAAAATTCCCCAAAATTCTAAAAGTATGCGAAAAAAACGGCAAAATTTCAAGTTATTCAAAGTGAAAAACTCTCACAGGAGTTCCATTGTTTTGGCTATTGTTTAGTTAAACAAAGAACTGTATGCATAATAAATGTATGGGGTTATACGGAAGTCTTGCCAAAGGCACTTCTTATTCTTCTTTAGCTTGTGAATTTCGTCGAACATTCTAACTCTACGTCCAAAGCGGTCTTTTTCTCACTCCATGAACTCTGAGGCGGTCGTGACCAAGGTCAAGTGTTTCACGTGGTGCAACTTTTGAATAAATTTTAGAAACGTCAATGATTCGTAGCTTACTGCAGTTTTGATGGATTATAACAGCCCAACTCTTTAGAAAACTGTTTCAAGGTGGTTTTCCTTTATCTATTTACTGCTTGCTCGCCATTCTGTGTGAAACTTGAAGAACTTCAACGAATGGACAAAAAGAACGACCGAGTACCTAAGGAGAGACTGGGCACCAGTAGGTTATCTTGTTTTGGTGTAAGCACTCCTGAATGTAACTCCACCTCAAATTCCAGGAAATTTCATTATGGGTTGTACGGTAGGTTTTCTAGCAATCCTCGATCAAAGACTACCTTTTACAACCTTGGACCAGAGTTAAACACATGTTTGAACGTAGTTTGAAAGTATTGCTACTTATACCGAAGTGGTTTAACGCCTTTCAAGTGCTGATGTGGTTTTCGTTTCTTCTTAGGGTTACTTGCGTCACTTGTGCATGCGTGATTAATACCATGGAAGAGACTCTTCTTATATTAATTACAATTTCCTCCAATGTGATTGGTGCTTAAACTGCTGAATTGTGGCAACCTCGTCCCCAGGGCCTTCTCCTCGACGATTTTCAAAATGGCGGATCGTCGGGAGAAGACCCTGGCAAAGGCTGGATCACGTGGTATAAAATCTCCAAAAATCTTGGAGATTTTTATCACGTGACATTTTGAGACAGGCCAAAACAAAATGGCGGCGAAGCGTCGCGTGGGAAGCAAAACACCGGTCAAAGACCGCTTTGACTTTGTACTCGAGGCAGTGGTGGCTTCGTAGTAAGATAAAATATTATTTTAACGGATGTTTTGATTCTGGAGCAGGACTTTTCAGCATTTGTAAGTTTATTCCACTTCGTACTCGCTATATTCTTCAATAACTGTCACTGAAAATAAATCAGATTGAACATCAAAGAGAATTAAGTACAGAGTGAAAAAACATACTCTTCGTGGCCTCATATTGCTAAGTTTATTCAAGCAAGATGAGTCACGTACTCCAACTTGCTATGTGAACATGAAGTGATTAACTTTATACAAATTATCTATTGATTGAGTGATTTCCTAATTCACAGGCATCGCTTTTATTAAAAAATTAAGTCTAATTAACAGAATTTATTAAGTTGAGTCTTACTTAAGTTAGTTATACACATGTAGTATACAGTTTTAGATAAGACTTAAATACTCTAATGATTGCACGACCTAAAATCAGCACTACACACACCCTTGTAATTGACTCTTTTTGGATCTCCAGGTATGAACATTTATATGATTGCTAGGCTTTGGATTCAATTAAAAACTTAGGAGCAAAGAAAATCTGCAAATCTGCAAAAATTTAGGATATATAGGTGATATTATATAACTTATTTCTGGCTGATACTGTAATCTAAATGTATATAGAAAAATATGAAGAAATAAATATTAGAAACAATCTGGAGACCCAGTTTCAATTCCTTGCTGAACCACATTTCACTTAGTTCCTTAATCTAAACTAGTGCCTGATAACCCAAGGCTATTTTGTTGTTAATTTTTCAGCTGGGCTAGTGGATGTTCTTTGTGCCCATAAATTGCAAGTAATTTTTTTTGGTGGGGGGGGGGGGGGGGTTAAATATTTAAGTTTTTAAAACTACTGAATTACTGTATGAAAACAAATAATTATTTTGATTGTTAATTTAATAATCATTGCTTAACCTGGGAGAAAAGTTGACTGTTATGTAAGTACATCCTAGTTGCAGGCCACAAACTACAAAACTGATTTCCTTGTACCAAGTTTTTGCATTAATTGTTAAGTTTCAATTTACCATTGTCTAACCTTGTACACCACTTCCAGTAATTATCCTTGCCAAAATGACCTGTTGCATTGTTCTCCTTATCAAATGACTTCAACAGAGGTCTATTGAGAATGAGTTTATCCAAAGATGTGGTGTTTAATTTTTATGTTCACCAGACTGAGTGCAAAATGGAAGAAAATACTGTTTATATGCATATGAAATTACATATTATTCTACTTCCTCAGTGTATTGGTAGGAAGGGAGGGGGGGGGGGGGGGTCTCAATGACACATTGTAAAACTAAAACCAGAGTGAGAACTCAGGTCAATCACAATGAGCACAGACTATCAAATGAAGAAATGAAATAAACTTAAAGTATATATATGTAGGTGATGCAAAGTGTGAGAAAGGGATTAGTGACAACCTGTCAAGAATGCCTCGAACCAACAAAGTAAGAACAGTTTCCACCCTACAAGGACTTAAAAAAAGAAGATCCTTTAACAATACCAGTTACACTTTGGAGGAAGCCGCAGGAGATTTTGCAGTATTGACTCTACTATGCGGTTTACCCTAAAACTGATAGATGCTGTAGTGTTGGAATCTGAGTGCTTGACCTCAGCTCAGCACATCTTTTCTACCTTCCCCACATGGGAGAAGAAGCATGCTGAGGTTATCATGCAAGTAATAAATGATTTGTGTAAAGAATACTGAACAATTTTTCATGTCCTCAAGTGGTTGTACATAATTATTGTTCCCATAATGATATACAAGACACTTACAAACACTACATTTTGTGACAACCAGTTCAAGTTTAAAGTGGTACTATGATCAAAAAATCATTTCTATTTTTTCTTCAGATTTTGAAAGTGTGTTCGCTTAACACCTAACTGGCAAAGTTTTGAGCTTTGAGTTTTATCCGAAGGCTGTTTATTTTGAGTGTAAGTTTTGGATTTCACGGTCCGCCATTACTCACGTTCAAATCTGACCGACAGGACATCAGAGGGTTGGATCTAGAGAAAATGACGTCATTTACTCACTAGCTTAAGATTTCAGCGTGTAAACGCAATTTATTATATATGCAAAACACGGGTTTTAAAAGTCTGAAAGCCCGAAACTCCCGTGCTGCATATTAATTCAGCCGCGTACACACGCATTGCATTCTTAAACTAGTGAGTAAATGACGTCATTTTCTCCTCGACCCAGCTCTCCTAAGATTTTAAAGTTAGTAATAATAATAATAATAATTGATATTTAAACAGGGTAACCCCTTCAGTCACAGGACTGGTATCAATGGGGGCCCTGTATAACATTAAAATAAAAGAGAGTAGATACAAATTATAAATAAACATATATCAATAAATATTACGTATAACTAATAAATATTACGTATAACTCTAACTACAATAAAAAGGAGTGCTAACATGATCGAATAAAATGTTCTAAAAAATAGCTTAAGAATAAAAAGCGGAGATAGCCAGGAAACAATCCTTAGGTGGTAAAGCCTTAATGTTCATTGGAAGACTATTGAATGCCAATGCACCATGATAGTAAAAAGACTTTTTAGCGACATCTTGATGAAATTTAGGAAGAATGATGTCAGTGATTGACGATCTAGTACATCTTTGTTGGTTGTCGCTCTGGCTGCGTAACATGAAATAGTCTTTAAAATGGCGGACCAATAAATAAGAAAATTCCAGTTAAATAAACAGGTGCCTTTTGAAACAATCTACTTTGGAAACAGTAATGCTAGGAAAACATTTCTAACTTCTACCCCAGGCCCCATCCAGTAATCTGTAAACACCTTTGAAGAATATAAGTAGTATAAAGCTTATCAATACCAGTAGACATACACAGTGCAAATTCTTTCAACATGGCTTTATTATGCCAACATTGTTTGAAGACAAGGTTGGGAATGCTTGAATAATAAAAATGTTTAAAATGTAATACATTATATAGTTATCACTGCCTGGTTTAAAGAATACTAATTTGGAATATAATTTGTATTTATCCTCTCTATGAGTAACTAGTGTTGTCACCTATAGACCTTACTTTTGAGGTTGCCTTGGCTTGTGGAATACACTTAAAGATATACAGCAGCTTTCATGCATGTTTTATCGACCCTTTTCAGTGCCAAGATGGTTCATCAAGATGGCAATTTATCTACAGTAAACAATAAGCGAGTAGTACCTATATCCTCCAATTTCCTCTTCTCACATGGGGAGCTGGCAAGACAGGAAAAAGGCAATAGAGTCAAATTTTTCTAAATTCATTCGTAAATCTGTGCATTCCTTTTGTTGGAAAAATTTTACTGAACATTTATATACATAAATGATCTCCTTCACCTGTTCTCTTGTGCACTACTTAAACAAGATTTGAAATAAGGCCCCCACTTATAGAAAAACTAAAGACAGTAAGGAATGTAAGTCTTCGGACACAATAAAACAGGAACCATTTTCCCCGGCCAGGTACTGAAAAAAACACACTATAGTTCAAAACAGTAAACTTATTTTACATTTCAATCTCGAACATAGCATGTATGAACATAGCACTGGCTGTATGTTTGATGCTAATAACATTTCTGGAAGAAGTCATGTGCATTGTATCAATACGTATTTAATGCCTGCAAGCTGGCTCTAAAATTACTTAAACACCATCCAGACAGCAAATACATTTGACAACAGAAATGTCATATGCTATAATTTAAGAATATTCTCACAAGAATATTTTCAACCTAGACTCGGCAGAAAAATAAAAATATTCAATTCAGCCTCGGCCAGAAAAACAATATTTTATTATTAGAAAAAAGAGTGCATTTGAAGTAAGATTTAGAATAAGCCAAAACATAATACAGGCAGAAGGCCTATATTTAAGGAATACATGTCCAAGAAAATAGAAGCGATTTTCCGTATAAAAGAACAAAGCTCAGTAACGAGCAAAACCTCTTATTTAGATTTGAAATTCGACCATAACGAACGCTTCAAACTCTTCTTTGTTTCCGTACGTAGAAAAACTAATTACACACGAATATAGAACAACGAAAACAACAGCGCATAAGGCCACATGTGACGAGCTGCAGCTCTCTAGCTGCCGGCAGATTTGTACTTTAACAAAAGCTTAGATTTACATGGTTGTTATGTATATTTTCCAGGCTTATTTCTTCTTCTATGGTATAGGTTACATCTTTTAAATTAAAATCTAACGGAAAAGATTCACCTTTCGAATCGTTAATGGCAGTCTGATTCGACATCGCTTGAACTGAACTGCAATTCAACCTCCTAAAAGGCCTTTCTCATTCAAACACTCGCTACGTCCGCCATAGTTCTTTAGGATGTATTTAAACCAATCAGCGTGTTTGTATGAATGGGCCAATCAACAAGGGTGTTAGTTCAGCGTTGCCCAGGGTCTTCTCCCGACGATCCGCCATTTTGAAAATCGTCGAGGAGAAGGCCCTGGGGACGAGGTTGCTGAATTGTGCTCTAATCTGCAAAGTTGTAATCGGACAGTTGATTGTAATCGGAAACCTGTAATCGGACAATTACATGAGCCAATCATATTAAGTCCTCTCCACTAAATCCCAACACTGATAATCCCAACACTGATAGCAATCGCTATAGAAACCGGTTCAAAAGACTGACTGTAAAACTGTGGAAGTTTAGTCTCCGGTGACTGTTTTGAATTTTGAATTATGATATTAAGATGACTATTACATGTATAAGCTCTTCTTCAAATGAACTTTTACTTTTGTGGGAAATTGTAATTGTTATGATAAATTGGTAACAGGACATCGTGTCGTCCAATTCAGTCTGTAATCATACCCCTGATTTCCAAATCGGACTCCCGCTGTGCGGTCGTCCGATTTCGTTCATCACTCGTATGATTACAGACCGAATTGGACTCCACTCAGTCCAATTACCATTATTAATACTGATGTCTGGCAAGCAATCATAGTGCGCGCTACTGAATCTCCGAAAAACTGCAGTAAGCCACCTCAAAAACAACAAGTTCTAAGATCTTAGAACTGGGTTTCGGTTATGAAAGCCCCGCGCAGCACAATGAAAACTTTGTAAATATAGCACTTACTAGAAAACGGAACGAGCAACAATTGGAAGGATCCACAACCACCTAAAACGTTAATCCAAAACGATCAAAAATATAACTGACCTCTTACGTCGTGCCCAGGGGTCCATCGGAGGTCAAAACAGAATGACAATAATCACAAACCATGT
>JAHPZR010019144.1:0-30000 GCA_019787425.1 Platygyra sinensis | reverse complement strand
CGAGTTAAAATGTACACCTCATCTTAGTTTACTGAACAGAATATTCATAATTTTCTTCTAGAATTAATGGTACATAGATAGTTCCTTCTTCTTCATTATACTATTTGGGAGCACATAGCAGAACTGTTTATTAAATTTCTTGTCATTTTTCTCGTCTCGTCCTAACATGCTCCTTCTAATTCTTCAATGCGACGCTCGCTATAAAACTAACGTCGTCCCTTAAATCAACAGCTACATCAGTGAATCTTTTCAGTAACTGACTTTCTATCAACAACGTGAAACGGAAGTAAAATGTTCAGTTGTTCCTATCATTACAAAGAAGCGTTCTCGTGATTTGCATTTTTAAGAACTTCTACGTTTCCTGCAAAACAACCTTTCGCAATCTCTGAAAGGCGACTGAAGAGATATGAAATGCCGACGATCTGCACCAGTGTTTGCAGACAAAAAAAGCGAGTGATAAGTCTTTAAACTAAATTCGCGTGGATATTATAGTACCAAATTTATCTTCATTATTGGCATTTGTTTAGCACGTGGTAACTGGAAGTTACTCTCAAAACTATACACAAACTATATACACTGTAAAAATAATTTTGCTTCGTAAACCAACGCACATCCTTTTTAGCCGAAACGTACAAACAACAAAAAAAAGAAGCCTCGTTCTGAAAGCAAGCAATCAGGAGGATTGAAAGGAATGAATGGAGGGAAGAAAGTGCAGTGGTTTAACAAGCTGGGGGACTCGGACACGGACACGTAACGTAACGCTGTCAAGGCAACTCTGTTCATTTGACTCGAATCAAATTGCTTTCTCCACCTCGTATGATCTTAGATGAGCGATGGTATTTAAGACGGCAAAGTAACAACTGTTAATGATTACAGATATAAATATTAAAAAGTAACTTTTCCTAAAATCCACTCTATTGCTAGAGATAATAAAACCACAGGCCACCAGCACCAGTTTTCGTGAAAAGAAAATAAAATGCAACAAGGACTTTCGGCTCGTTCTTCATGTAGAAGACACACTACGCCTCACGAAAGAACGCCACTCCACTTAACAAATTGACGTCAGTTTTTCATGCGTCTGTCCTGTTATTGATCATGAATTTCCCCATAACATTGTCAAAGTAGCTATGGATCCACGAGACGATAGCCGAGTGGATCCACAGACTACTTCGACAATGTTATGACGAAATTCATTGTCTATAACAGGACAGACGCATGAAAACTGACGTCCATTTATTTTTTACGATAACTAAACTGTCAATTGTCCGCTCTCGCTCGTTGCCGCAACGCATAAATTATAAATTCATGTGTCTGTCCGATTATTGACGATAAAAATTAGCCAATGAGCGCGCGAGAATTTGTGCTGTTAGCGTTAAAAAAAACCTATTTTCTTCATTGTTTTTCTCGTTTTTTTGTCCTTTTGTCTTCTATTGTTGTGTCCTCAGCTGTCTTCTACACCAAGTAAGAGCCGGACTTTCCTTCCATCTTTGTTACGATAAACCCTCGAAATCTACCCGCCGAATCCAACATCTACTTCAAGCGTATTCATGAAAACCGACATTGTCTCCTCGTTTAACTGTGTTACGATAAACCCTCGAAATCTCCCCCGAGTCCAGCATCGGCTTCAAGCATATTCATGAACACCGACATTGTCTCTTCGCTTTGCTCCATGGGAGTTTCCATGGACTCAATTGCATTCTGCATTCCGATCAACTGCTCCAACAGATGCGCCTGCGATAACTGCTGCTGACTATCCACACCGGTGCCTCCCGCACGAGAGCCCAGTCCCCTCGCTGTCGAGGTTCTTGAGCCACTGGGCGTGTTGGGTGAAATATCGTCTATATTTATTGTAGTTACACCACCACTCGAAATATCCATGTTTAATGAGAGGTCCTCATTTGATCTGTTAGTCGTATTGCTTCTTTTTCCGAACTGGGCTTGCCTAAGAATTAAAGAAACAAAACCAAGTGGAAAAACAGACAACGAAAAAGAGCATGTGTTACTGTAAAACCGCAAGTTATGAACCATCTATTTAGAATAAATGAACCTTTATTATGGCAACGTAGAGACTGAGATTAACCAACATTTAAGAACATAGTAACCCAGGTTGTGAGTCACTAAAGAATGTTTTTATCTGGCTCATTTCCTTAATGAGTAGAATATATAAAAGTGGTGAACATCCGTGTTCAACGCTTTTTGTAAAGCCACAATTAGTAATGGTTGGCGCGAGGTGTTGACAAATCTTGTTCGTGGCATCAGAGTTTCGTTGTACGTCCGCGTTGATTTTTATTGAAATATTATACCAAGCAACTTTCAGAACATCTTAAGAACCTTTTCAAGCCCTAATAGCAAAATAAATGAGTTCATCCCCACCTCCAAAGTTAAACGCTCTTATAAAAAAAGAGTGTATTGCGAAATTAATGGTTTATGTCCTTTTATACAAGTTTGTGCACAGAGCCACAGGGGAGATCCATAAACGTCTCCAGAAAGAAAGAAATTCCCAATACGGACCGACAAAGGTCTGCGTCAGGCCAGTGGCCGATACAGCCGAACATATTTCGGTTTTTGTAGCATGAAGTGACTAGAAGTATTTCTACTCTCCGTGGATGGGATGCTAGTCCATCACAGGCTTCCCCACCCCTCCCAGCATTAAAATTTAAACACCTGGGTGGAGAGAGGCACTGCGAGAGTTAAGTGTCTTACCCAACACAATGCTCAAGGCTCAAGACATTACGGCTCGATCCAGATACCGGCGCGCTGACCATAAGGCCCCCGCGCCTTTCACACGAACCGTTCACAAAGTAATTATGGCTTTAATAAAACTCGCGCGCCCAAAATTAAGACTACACTTTCTGATTTTCCTTTTTTTTCCGAAAAATATCTGAAGGTGAACCCTGAAGGAGGAAGGTATCCCTATACTGCTACATGACAGGTGTAGTGTTGTCCTATGACAGAAAATGACCCTAAATAGGAGGATGACATCTCTGTATCCGTTAGGTATGGTGTATGATTATGAAGGCGACCCTTTCGGCAGGCTTGTACAACAGCCTTGAGTACCTTTATGTGAGGTAACCCCTTACAAAAAGGAAGTATCCCCTAACACGAGGGGACCGCTTACATCGTGCAAGTGACCCTTTACAGAAAGCAAACCCCATACAGGTGTCTCCTCAGATCTAAACAGCGAATGAGAATAATGATAAAGTATGGGTATTCGTATAAATGCGAGTGCAATTAAGGAGTTACACTACAGGTGATAGTTGAAAATTCTCTCAAAATTACTTGAACCTTTGTTCGAGTGTAATTTGGACGAATTTTCAAATATCACGAGCAGTGAAAATCCTTAAGTGCTCAGGCCTTTACAGGATTAATCATTTATTATATCACCGAGAAAATCGCGATAGCGCGCGCGTTAACTTGGGTCATGAAGCAGCTGTCGTAAGATCCTAAGCGAATTGGTTTGATACCCAAACCCCCAAACAATGCTAAAACAATAGTGATGATTGAAATCTATTGTTTTAAGTATCCAATGAGAAGAGACCTTACGAAGAGCTGCTACACTACCCGTTAACTTGCACCGCAGTGAAAATTAAATATTAACGATCAATTGGCTTGCTCTCGACCAATCACAATATAGTATTTTTTTCAGTCATATGATAAGTGACATACTTGTCTTGCATCTGCTGATTTTGAACCTCTTCAGCCACCATGGCCCCAATACGGCTTGCTCCCACGTTTGTCCTGGCACCGTCGAAGTCGGATAATTTATTAACGGAAGACTTTGATCCTAGATTGGGTAAAACAAAAACACTTTATTAACGGAAGACTTTGATATTGCATTGAATAAAACAAAAACATTTGTTCAAAAATTATTTGATTTCTCACTTGTTTAGGCAGAAGGTACTTTTGAGTCCTCCCGTAAAAATTTACTCCGAAGATAAGTCGAATGCTACTCTTCATTGCAAAAATAGTCCGAAGATTAATCGACAACTTTCAGAGATATTGATAGTCTGTCGAAGATTGCAGAACACTAGCCGAGGCCCCGAGCTTATTAGTTTTGCAACAGGTAGTGGATTATTTACCTGCATCTACAGGCCCCCTTTTTTTCAGCATCTCCAATACTTGTTGAACAGTAGTCTGATGATTTGTACACATGCTGTCGCTTTGAATCGACGACCCAGACCCCACGCTGCCAGTTAACTGCAGAGCCTGCATATCGGGCGCAGCAAGTGGCAAAGCAAACGATTCTAAACCCCTGAAAATAAAGCAAAGTTCATAGGTTGGATGATAGGTGACAAAAGGGGAAAGGATATGGATAACACTAAACACAGGGGTAAAAACAATTGAACACAGCCCTGAAAGTGTTGTTGAGCCTCAAACGATGGGAGGTGAAAACATTTTTTATCATCCTAGGGTTTTTCACTGCTCCCTCAACGATCCGAGTAAAACAGCATACCTCCCGTCGTCGTCAAACACCTTTCAGCTTTAAATACTGGTTTGGCAAAGACCACTATTTACACTGGATTTTTTTGCTCATTCCCCTTTGTAACAGCATGCAAGCCTGCAGAAAGCGAACTAAGGTTTCTCGAAAACTTCATGACGCAAATTCTAACCGGTTGAAAAAGGCATTACAGTCTCTTAACTCCTTTTAGCTAAAAACAATTTCAATTGTTTTAATTTACAGTTAACTCGACTTTTCTTGCTATGTATTCTAAATTGTTTAATTTCTTTCAGCCTATCACAATAAAAACTGGCCAATTGTTACCAAATACTAGAAATTACTTCTAGATAAATCTGATTTTAGATCAGATTGTTGACTCAACTTAAAATTTGTTAATCCTGTCTGAATTTGCATATAGGTTGAGAGGCTGCTAGACGAAATAAACCATTGGAAAACTGCTTCAGAAAGTGTTGCAAATAATCAATTGGTTTGAAAACCTATAAGAATCAATGATTGAGGAATATTTTCCCAGACTTGGAAGCTTTTCAATGCAAAACCACTGTTAAAAGTACTGCTAGCTATATTTGGACCTCTCTTTTTCTTTAGAAAGGGTAATCGAAAAAAGTTACAAAAATTCTCGCCATACTCACGTGACAACGGTGTTGACACATACGATAAACTCCAGTTCTTTTGACCAGGGGTTTCTGAACACAGTCGATTTAGTTCGGAGTGGAACCAGGTGACCTCCCTTGCATCGGAATCTGTAAACATCTGTCATTACTGTCTCTCCCTGGAGTGACCGGCGATGCGACACAGCTATTGAATTCAAATCTTCTTGGTGAAAAAATTCATAGGCTGAACTTCCTATTAATTCCTGCGGAAGATAGCCAGTTATGGCTGTTGTTCTGCAATGAGATAAAAAGTTCAATGGTTCCTATGGTTTTCATAGACCTACCGTAGAGCAGACACCCTCTAAGAATTTTCTACTGTTAGCTACATGTAAAACAGGGAGAGACTGTTGTAAGACGGGTTCCCATAAAGTATGATGTATTATGGGTGAAAAATAATGTAAAATGTAATGCAATTATTATTGATTTCAGGAGCTCGTTATAGAGTGAACATGCTTTGTGGTTAAATTGGAAATTGGAGTGTTTTTGTGGTAGGGAAAAGAAAAGCAAACCTGCGGAAAAATAGAGTAATGCGGCGTGAACCAACTACTCGAACTGAACCCACACACAAGATGCTGGATTTAGGACTTGAAAATCAAGTACTACATCTCAAGACTTCTGACCAGAATGAAAGGACTTTATCGCAAGAGAATACCAAAATTCAAGGACAATTTCTGTATGTGAGCCATCAACTAAGGCTGCCAAAGTCCCCAGGCTAATGAACATAACAATAAGATTATAATAATTATAATGATTCCTCAATGTACGGTCGACCAGTTGGGAGAATTAATACTGCAACCCTGGCTGATTCCTACTCACCGCTGATCGACAAAAATAAATTTGCCATCTATACTGTGCCGCGAGATGAACTCTTTTGCAATTCCTGGCAGTGAATAATCTGTCGTTTCATCATAAATTGTTTCTACTCTTCCCACTGCTACAAGGCAACTGAGATTTCTAGATTCACTGTCCTCATCATCCTCATCGAATGAACAGCCAGATGGAGGCCATGATTTTAAATAACCTGTACAATGAACTAGACCAACAAAGAAACACTTAAAATTTCACCTGACTGGACTTCTAAACAAACAAGAAACAAGTATATTTTTTTCATGACACACACGCAGGAACCTTCGCTCATCTTCAGACAAGGGGCATCAAGTTATTAAACCCTATAACTTAAAGACATACGGTTTAAGAGCTTATTCAGTTATTGCCCCTATACTCTGCAATGATTTGCCTGTTGACATTAGATCAATCGATGATGTAAATAAGTTCAAATCTAAATTGAAGACCTTTCTTTTAAAGCGAGTTTATGAACTATCTTAGGTTTTCTGATTTTTCTATTTTTTCTATAATGTAAATGATTTTAGGATTTTTTTTTTATCCAGTCCCTTTTTTTTGAAGCATTGTAAAGCGCTTAGCACTGCAAAGAATAAGCGCTATATATATATATATATATATATATATTTATTTTTATTTTTTTATTATTTATTATTATTACGCATCAGTGGGGGGAATATGGGCTTGTGTACCTATTAACGTATTGATTCAAATTAAGGATGTCCAGTTCCAGAATATTTCATTTGTCCATATTCCTCCCCCCATATAAGGATCTGAAATTTCTTGGGTGGGGTTCTCTAAGACATAAACAGGTAAAGAAATGTCTCTGGCTTAACTGGAATTTCCAGAGGGTTGAGGGGGTATTAATTGATAATTTCCAGAACTAAACAATATTAATATCAATCCCTGTAAATTCAAAATTACTAGGTATATATCTTCATAGTCACTCAGAGCCATGGTAGAGATAAGATCTATAGGACCAAAAGTGACACAAGAAAGTGTGACGAGAAAGACTGACCTTACTAAAGAATAGGGGAAGGAAACTAAGTTTAAGATAGTTTAACTTTGGAAAAAAGCATTTGGAATGAATTCAAACTGAGGGACAGAATCTTGTGCAAATTCATTTTTAGAGACACGTCTTACACTAACTGTCTTAAAATTTAAGAGAAGCTAAACTATCAGTGTGAATGAACTTTGAGACTATTCTTTTATTTTTATGCCATTCTGTAACTTTTTGGGAGGATAAAGGCCAAGAGAAAATGAAACAAGACGCCAAAAGGCGATTCCGTGGGATGCTTGGGCTAGGGAGCGCATTGGAATGAATTGTGAAGTTTTCAAAAAAAAATCACTGAAGAAAGTGTTGAAGAAATTGTCACTGTGCTTGTAGTAGAAAATAGCGTAGGCCGGTGGAGAATAAATTACTGGCAGAAGTAATATTCCAACGTGAAAAATGGAATTTGGTTTGAGGCTAGATCTGTTACGTTGAGATCGCGAGAACTGCAGAAAATCTCAAGACATGAATGGTAACGCAAAGTTTACTAATTTGAAGACTAAAATATTGTGAAGGACTGTATTGCTGTCAATGAACGTAACGAATCTGCCAAAACATTAACAGGCTAAGATAATTATTGTCTGCTATATCATTAGAAGCTCTTTTCTACGAGAAAAGAACAGAAGTAGGCTCATCACTTGTGTGAGAGAAAACGTAACGCACCGTAACGCAACTGGTAAGATAATGTATTCTTGTTTATTCCCGTTCTTGTTTATTCAAGATAGCGAAAGGATTGAAGTTTCCATCCATCAGAAGCATGAGGAATTCTCCATAACACATATTTCCCTTTCTATTTTTAAATGTTAACAGTGGAACACTGGAAATAAATAACATCGAATGGAATAAACCTTTTCGCAAACACTATTTACATGTGCGTTCTTGTAAAGAGGTAAGCTCAATGTCAGCAAGAATCCTTGGGCAAGAATACACAAAACTTTACACATCACGTAGCATGATTGTAGACTCACGTATTTAACTGGGAAAATTTCGATAGAGTAAAACTCGCGAGGCTTAAATATCTTCAATTGCAAACCAACAAGTATTTGAGCCAATTTTTGAATTGGTTGGCGTCGATATTTAACAACTAGTAATAGTTATCACTAAAGCTGCCCCCGTTTTCTTTTATTTCTGCTCATTGAAACAAAAATATTGAACGTTATTGTTCTAGTCGGATACTAAAAAAAACCAATTGTCTTGATATGAACTCTTTTTTATATAAGAATATATTTTGATGTGACATCTTGGCCTCGCTACGAAAAGTGGTGTCCAGAGCACATGCACAATGTGCTGAACGCGATCCAGATCCAGAAACCAAACACTTGTACTTGATAGCCTAATAAATTCTAAATAAAACGAAAATGCCATAAGCTATAATGTAAGAATAATACAAGAATATTTTCAGCCTAAAATCGGCAGAAAAATAAGAATATTCAGTCTGGGCCGGAAAAATAACATCCTTAGAAAAGAAAAGAGTGTACGAGCAAACGTATCTCGAAAGCACAACAGAGGTGAAATGTAAACAAAAGTATCGCGTTACAGTCGCCATATATGCAAATTAGAGTCAAGCTTTTTGTCCTCAATGAAAACGCCGCAAAACATTTACATTTGGATCCCTGCCGTAAGATTACTCAGTGAAAATAAGCCATCCAAATAAACGAGATGCCAAAGGAATATTTCAAACTTTATTCCTCCAGAGCTAACATTTGAGAGAACCTAAAACATATCTTGCAATATCAAGAGAAAAAAACTGGCAAAAAAAACAGAGCTGTCAAACTCTGCAAATTACAAGCGGATAACAGCGGAAGCCACACAGAAATATGACCTCTAACGGCTTTACTCTGACGAAATGTCTCCCTGAAAACACAGGATTAGTGCTTAGCGAAATATTCAAAGATCCTCCGATCGTACCATACAAAAGGGGCAAAACTTCCTAAGCGGCTACTACACGTGAATGGGAGTCGCGCAGGCCTGTCACCTTATTGTTATCCTTGGGTAATTCTGACGATCGGAAGGTACTACACTGATTTAGCTATTTAGTCGCAAATGAACCACACTGGCCTCGAATTTCGATCTAGTATACTTCAGGACTCTCTGAGCTGTTTTTCCCCCAAAATCCATCTTCAGGATCTCTGAAAGCGTTTTCAATTTGTTTTAGATCATAATCTGGGCCATTTCGAAGCGAGCTAATTTAATCGAGCTGAAATAGTAATGGAGCCGGCAAATACAAACGCTTTTCAGGGACGCTTGAACTCGAGATCTAAACCAAGGACAAAGCTCGTGGCAAAGACGCCGATCCCGCAAGTCCTCGCGTCCGTGTCCCTTTGCTGGCCTCCCATGAGCGTTTGCGGGAAAAACGTCGATCCCTTGCGGGCGTGCAAGCGATCAAATCGAGATTTTTTGCGGCTATATACCGGAAATACCTACATTCTCTCTTCTTCTCTCTCTATTACGCGGGGAGTCCTAAGGTGCCTCCTCGGGTTTTTGGCCCTCTGGGGCCAAAAACCCTGCGGGGGCAATTATCCTGCGAAATCGCGCGGAATATCGTCTGATACTTAGCCGACGAGGCCGTAGGCCGAGTCGGCTAAAATCAGACGATATTCCGCAAGATTGAGCAGGATAATTGTTTTATTATTCAACAAATTGATAACAAAATTGATTTCCAAGCTCGTAACATTTTTAAACCTTTCTGTCAACATTTTTTCACTGCACTTTTTCTTCCCATGTACGAAGCTACGTATATCGCCGGATATCCGTCACCTACGGATGACGGATATCGAGAGCATCATGACCATATTTGGATAGTGTTACAATTTGTTGAATAATATTAAATTTCCGTGATCATGGACTTCTTGATTTGTGAATACACTGATGCAATGAATATCGTGTTTCAAAGTTCCATCTTCTTAATGTTTAGACTACGCAGTTAGGGACGTTGGCCGGATGAACACGCAGGTTTGGTGCCTGAACTCGTTGGTTCGTTTGGCAGGCTCAGTGAACAGTGAATTCGATGCCGGTGCGTAACACGGAACGGATGATGTTCAATTCAATACACAATGTCGAAATGCCTTCTAAAATGTCTTACCTTCTGTTCATGTTTATTTCCTCTCCCTGCCAGAATCGCAGAATCGCGAAATGTTCCTTGCCCGAATCGCAGAAATTAGGCTTGGAAATAACAGTCCTTGAGAGACTGATGGCAGATTGTTTGGAAATAAAAATAGTTTCAGCTGTCAATCAAATTTGCCGTTTTGCGTCGACGATGAAAAAGAAATTCACCCGAAAACTTACCGTGGCCTGCCACAGGCATCCCACGGAATTACAATTTCAGGATAAATGCACAAAGGACACAATGTGTGCTTTAATTTGTCTTTCCAAAATAAACATTTAACAAGCAGCAGTTGTGATTTACAATGAAATAAAGGGGGGTAGAATAGGCAGGTAAATTGGTTATTTCTTGGTCACCATGGTCCTTCAATCACTTACTATCTCCACTACTTCAAACTATTTTCATTTCCCCTGAGGGTTTGATATAGCAGGGTTCAACTTAACAGGCATGCATTACTAAAAGAACTGCACAAGTACAAGACTTGACAGCAAGACTTCAGCAAAATCCTTACAACAGAACGTTTTCTCCT
Organism: Platygyra sinensis; assembly: GCA_019787425.1. Taxonomy (NCBI): domain Eukaryota; kingdom Metazoa; phylum Cnidaria; class Anthozoa; order Scleractinia; family Merulinidae; genus Platygyra; species Platygyra sinensis. Next base: position 19,368 of record JAHPZR010019144.1, on the reverse strand, counting down.
CTTCTCTTTTTGTCTAACATAATCAACAAGACTGAAATACTTGAGGAAAGATGTGCTAAAATCACAAGGTCTCTTGTGATTTTAGATAGTTTAACTTTGGAAAAACACAATTAAGATAAGAAAAACACACCTACCAACAACATAAGGTTTCTTATCCGGTTGCGACGTTTGCTTGGCTTTGCTTTTTCTTTTCATCAAGCACGGTTCAGAATCCATGCCATCCCGATCCTTTCTCCCTTTGGAACCACATTTCATGCGGCAAAAGAACGACCTCCTGGCCCCAGAGCACAATCTTGTTGGAGTTGGTTGATTCTCAGTTTTAAGCGGAAGACCTGTTTTTGCATCAATTAGTCTTTCACGAGGTGTTGTGTCTGAAGATGACAATTGTTCTTTGACTTTGTTGACATCTTTTTGATGTACAAGATCAAGGAAACTATGCCCCACAAGGTCAGACTGTAGATAAAAACCAATTTAACAGTTAAATTTCATTGCATGTCATGTCAAATATATACATGCATTACATGTTCAAGTCCATCACGTCAAACTCATATTACTCTTTTCGTATCATTGATAATTCATGTCCATAAAAAGTTTAGTTGTATTTTTCCAATGTTGTTAAGAGGGGTGAACCATTTGACTTTTGAGGGGCAAGGGGTGAGTGATTTTGTTGTTAAGAGGGGTGAAACATTTGACTTTTGAGGGGCAAGGGGTGAGTAATTTTGTTGTTAAGAGTGGTGAACCATTTGACTTCTGAGGGGCAAGGGGTGAGTGATTTTGTTGTTAAGAGGGGTGAACCATTTGACTTTTGAAGGGCAGGGGGTGAGTGATTTTGAAAAAAAAATTAATGTTAGCAGATTTGTACCAAAAAAAATTTCAGACTCATTACCACTGCCAAAAAGAAATTCAGTGTGTGGGTCTATCAACTTTGAAATAAGTTTGATCTTTCTCTAGTATTTTTCAACCTGTACTTTATTTCATTTCTGTCAGGTTTTCAGTGGAAGGTTACTAAAAACAAAAAGATCATTCATGTGTTTGTTCATAGCTTAATAGCCAGGCATTTCACCAGGATATGGAGTACTGGACACAAGTTAGCAGATTTGAAGCTTTCATTGATCACAGTTCATTAGAACAATGTAAACAGCGGAGTGGAGATTCCCTGCCTAGTGAGTGGAAAACTTAAACTGGTTAAAAGATTTTTAACACGGATTTAATGCTGTTTAACAGCAGAAAATGTAATCTTATGCTTTTGAACAAAAATGCCAGAGGTTTTGCCGGCAAAGCAATAATCGATGCATAGTCTGATGTTTTTAGTTTTGAAGTTCTTTTTAGTTTGCAACACAAACTTGTAGATTTCTTGATGAAAAGTATTAATTTATGCAAAATTAATTTATGGCACATTGTCCAGATGTTCATGCATATAAGCCATATTTTTTTTAGGGAAAATTTTTATTAAGAAGCTGCGGGTTTATCCGCTGGTGTTTACAGTATCATTCTGATCCACATTCCAAGAAAAACGTTTCCAAGTGCATGTAAGGATTAAAAAAATTATGCCTGCAACAAATCAACCACAGTCCTTCAAGAATCAAATGGTCCACCCTTATTTGGGTCCCTTCAGTTTTTTTTAGCTTGTGTCATAATCATTACGTTCTTTGTTGTCCAATTATTTGCCATGGACTATTTACCCAAGTCCCAACAAATTCCAAAATCCAGACTAAGAAATTACTCAGGAAATGAACTCACAGGATAATTGAATAGATACTGTGTAGCACTTAGAATTACTGTGAAATTAAAAGTTTTGTCCAAAAAAAGCCTACGTTCCTAATATAACAGGAAACTCACAGGAGCCTGGTGTAGGTAACTCTGAATGGAATCTGATGCATAGAGAACACATCCCCTGTCACAACCAACCACAAATAAGAAGCCGTCAGCCGCCTCAAGAATCAGGTTCTTCAGATCCTCATCAGACAAAAAAGCTGGTTTGTAGTTTGTTTCAGTGAAAGGGTCAAGTGCTCCTGAAAAATACAATGTAAAGGATCTTTCAGCTGACTTTAATTTATTATTAATATAGGGCTTTGTGAAGATAGATATTGCATCTGAAACCTGAGGAGATAAAGTGGAGGTATATATATGTTTAGGGGGAAAAGAAGTACAGAGAAGGAAGGGAAAGGTAAGAGCAAAATGAAGAAAATTAATACCTGGGACAGGAAAAGTAAGGACATGGATGAACTATAAAAAGTGCAGAGGATGTTATCAAGTGGGAAAGGAAAAACTAACTGAGTTGATGGAGCACAAAGTAGAGGTGATAAGAACAGGAAAACAAGATGAAGAGGGTACAAAGTGGGCAGGGAAGCAAGAAAACTAAGAAAGTAAGGGGTGTGGACAGGGGTGTGAGAAGAATGCTGCATGGCAGGCTGGGGAGTAGTATACAATGTGGAAAGGTGAAGACTACAGTGGTAGGAAAAGGGTGGAAGGAGAGATATGGAGGGAAAAGGGAGGACAAGGAGAGGGGGATGGGTAACTTGGTGGTGTGGGGGGGGGGGGGGGGGGAACAGGAGAGTCAGAACCTCCCACTTCCCATACCCTGCTCTCCCATTTCCCATACTTTTATCTCCCAACTCCCACCCTTGTCAGTCTAGCTCCCGTCCGCTGCAAATACACAACTCAAAACACATCCTCCTCATTTAGCCACAATAGCCTCAGGGGTTTCTTTTCCTTTTAAGCTCATTCACTGCATCATGGCGTAATGGATGAGTATCGTGGAAATGAAATGTGGACAGGAAGTTGTCAGCCGTAGATGGAAATGACAATTTTCTCTGCTTACCCTTCCATAAACTTGAAATGCATGTGTAAGAATTTAAATGTTTCCACAGACCAATAAATAGACAAATATCATCAAATATCTTACAATTTCGGCACTACTTAAGTGTGCAACATCAATCGAGAAGCCAAACCTGCCAACCCAGGGAGGCCCAGAATGATTTTTTTGACATGCTCCACTGCATGAGGCAGGCCACAAAAATTGCCAAGAAGAGGTAGATTGTGGCTGCCATATTGGAAGTTTGCTTGTTTGTTTTTTCTAATTGGTAAGTAATCATTACTTTACTATAATTGTGCTTTTCCTTTGGAACTATTTAACACATTACACACACATCAACAATAGTGGCCAAGATAGTCTCAAAAAAACATTTCCTGAACTCCACCAATTTCATATCAACTGCTGTGCAACCTGCTGTTAATTACAAATTACTTGACAATCTGCTGAAAAATATTTGCAATACAAACCAATCTCTTGTTAATGTCATTTCAAGTTATCATAGACAGCAAAATTGTAAAATTCACTGCAGAACTTGGTGGAACATCAAAAGATATGGCAGGTTATGGCACTCTGCACTATTATGATTACTGTTTTGTCGATGAAAGCAAAGTAACTACTCAGTTGCACTTACCATTTTGCTGTTCATGTTTTTATCTCATTTTGAAATAAAGTTATCTTGTGTTAACTTCCATTATTTTAATATGTGAATACAGTATGGGGCCCAGTTCTCGGCCAGTCCCAGTTCTCGGCCACTTTTTGTTCAACGTTTATTTTTCGCGCCACAAATGAATCTGAATAAAAAGCAATTGCTTCCAAAGGTAGCTTGATTCTTTGTCTTTCGTCCTGCCGAGTTTTGAGTTTACAGCTACTATATACTGTGAGCACGTCGAGGTGACGCGACGGTAGGTGAATTTGCTTTCCCCGAAAACGTGTTTGTTTACGGCTACTCGAATTACATAGTTTAATTCAAGTTTATATTTTATCAGTATAGAAGGCTCAAATGAGCCAATTCTTGGCATAAAGAACGTAGAGTGATAGAGCTATCTGTTGAATATAAACTTTTGCTGGCCTGTTGTATTATTTGACCTAAATTCACTCCGCAATATTTCCTTAGTTCTTTTGCGTGTTTGCCTATTCTCGGCCACCCTGCTCGCCGTCAACACCTCGTCTCGCTTGACTGCACTTGAAGACAAAAACTAGGTGTGCAAAAAAACTTCCTTTTCTAATATGAAACAAAGCTCTTTAAGGGTAATTTGTGATCGAAATATCAAAACACAAGCCTTAAGTGATTTAACAACAAAAAATGGTAATAAAACGTTGTTTATTCTGATGAATCGGGCGCATTCTTTTGTGGCCGAAAACTGGGCCAGCTGGCCGATAACTGGGCCTAAGAACGAAGCCTTCATTTTCGTTATTACTCAGGAGAGAACAGCGTTGAGCGGTCGATAGCATTACATATATAAACTGAATGCTGAACCTAGTTGTGTGTAAAATATCTATGCCTTACTGACGCAATTCCAAGGTAAGAGATACAGGGTTTAAACGTTTTTTGTGGCCGAGAACTGTGGCCCAGTGACTGCTCATACCATGAGTGGTGTGGTGGGGGTATACAGCGACGAAAATCAGGCAGTGGGAACTGACCTACGCCAGGGCTGAGGGATAACGTATTGTTCATTGACGCAGATTTCAATGGGAGTGGGTGCGTCGTAGTGACTAGAAGGTTGCGTATCCCTCTTGTGTACCAAGTTCTACAAGAAAGACACTATATCATATCTACTCATCGTATCTAGTGCATGAATACCCAGAACCGTAGGGCGACGTAGGATGAGGGGCTTCCAAGCTTCAGGTTTACAACATGGCAGATGCAGTACACAGATAGAGAACACACTAAATAAAAATTATGTGCTCAAAAACAAGATTTATTCTGATTACCAAACTTGTTATACTGGCAACAATACTCAAGAAGTCGGGAATTCATTCTTAACTTTTCATTTAATACATGTACGGTTGAGATATCAAATGATTGTATGTGTGTAATCTAAAAAACCATTGTTGTCCTTTACCGAGTGACCTACCTGCCAAAATCTAGCCAGTGATCACTTCCTTCTCAGCAGGTGAATTTCACCGGCAGGCGGTGCTTAGCGACAACCCTGTACAGTATGGGGCCCAGTTCTCGGCCACAAAAAACGTAAACTTGTATTTCTTACCTTGTAATTGCCGTAAGGCATAGATATTTTACACACAACTAGGTTCAGCATTCAGTTTATATATGTAATGCTATCGACCGCTCAACGCTGTTCTCTCCTGAGTAATAACGAAAATGAAGGCTTCGTTCTTAGGCCCAGTTATCGGCCAGCTGGCCCAGTTTTCGGCCACAAAAGAATGCGCCCGATTCATCAGAATAAACAACGTTTTATTACCATTTTTTGTTGTTAAATCACTTAAGGCTTGTGTTTTGATATTTCGATCACAAATTACCCTTAAAGAGCTTTGTTTCATATTAGAAAAGGAAGTTTTTTTGCACACCTAGTTTTTGTCTTCAAGTGCAGTCAAGCGAGACGAGGTGTTGACGGCGAGCAGGGTGGCCGAGAATAGGCAAACACGCAAAAGAACTAAGGAAATATTGCGGAGTGAATTTAGGTCAAATAATACAACAGGCCAGCAAAAGTTTATATTCAACAGATAGCTCTATCACTCTACGTTCTTTATGCCAAGAATTGGCTCATTTGAGCCTTCTATACTGATAAAATATAAACTTGAATTAAACTATGTAATTCGAGTAGCCGTAAACAAACACGTTTTCGGGGAAAGCAAATTCACCTACCGTCGCGTCACCTCGACGTGCTCACAGTATATAGTAGCTGTAAACTCAAAACTCGGCAGGACGAAAGACAAAGAATCAAGCTACCTTTGGAAGCAATTGCTTTTTATTCAGATTCATTTGTGGCGCGAAAAATAAACGTTGAACAAAAAGTGGCCGAGAACTGGGACTGGCCGAGAACTGGGCCCCATACTGTATTCACATATTAAAATAATTGAAGTTAACACAAGATAACTTTATTTCAAAATGAGATAAAAACATGAACAGCAAAATGGTAAGTGCAACTGAGTAGTTACTTTGCTTTCATCGACAAAACAGTAATCATAATAGTGCAGAGTGCCATAACCTGCCATATCTTTTGATGTTCCACCAAGTTCTGCAGTGAATTTTACAATTTTGCTGTCTATGATAACTTGAAATGACATTAACAAGAGATTGGTTTGTATTGCAAATATTTTTCAGCAGATTGTCAAGTAATTTGTAATTAACAGCAGGTTGCACAGCAGTTGATATGAAATTGGTGGAGTTCAGGAAATGTTTTTTTGAGACTATCTTGGCCACTATTGTTGATGTGTGTGTAATGTGTTAAATAGTTCCAAAGGAAAAGCACAATTATAGTAAAGTAATGATTACTTACCAATTAGAAAAAACAAACAAGCAAACTTCCAATATGGCAGCCACAATCTACCTCTTCTTGGCAATTTTTGTGGCCTGCCTCATGCAGTGGAGCATGTCAAAAAAATCATTCTGGGCCTCCCTGGGTTGGCAGGTTTGGCTTCTCGATTGATGTTGCACACTTAAGTAGTGCCGAAATTGTAAGATATTTGATGATATTTGTCTATTTATTGGTCTGTGGAAACATTTAAATTCTTACACATGCATTTCAAGTTTATGGAAGGGTAAGCAGAGAAAATTGTCATTTCCATCTACGGCTGACAACTTCCTGTCCACATTTCATTTCCACGATACTCATCCATTACGCCATGATGCAGTGAATGAGCTTAAAAGGAAAAGAAACCCCTGAGGCTATTGTGGCTAAATGAGGAGGATGTGTTTTGAGTTGTGTATTTGCAGCGGACGGGAGCTAGACTGACAAGGGTGGGAGTTGGGAGATAAAAGTATGGGAAATGGGAGAGCAGGGTATGGGAAGTGGGAGGTTCTGACTCTCCTGTTCCCCCCCCCCCCCCCCCCACACCACCAAGTTACCCATCCCCCTCTCCTTGTCCTCCCTTTTCCCTCCATATCTCTCCTTCCACCCTTTTCCTACCACTGTAGTCTTCACCTTTCCACATTGTATACTACTCCCCAGCCTGCCATGCAGCATTCTTCTCACACCCCTGTCCACACCCCTTACTTTCTTAGTTTTCTTGCTTCCCTGCCCACTTTGTACCCTCTTCATCTTGTTTTCCTGTTCTTATCACCTCTACTTTGTGCTCCATCAACTCAGTTAGTTTTTCCTTTCCCACTTGATAACATCCTCTGCACTTTTTATAGTTCATCCATGTCCTTACTTTTCCTGTCCCAGGTATTAATTTTCTTCATTTTGCTCTTACCTTTCCCTTCCTTCTCTGTACTTCTTTTCCCCCTAAACATATATATACCTCCACTTTATCTCCTCAGGTTTCAGATGCAATATCTATCTTCACAAAGCCCTATATTAATAATAAATTAAAGTCAGCTGAAAGATCCTTTACATTGTATTTTTCAGGAGCACTTGACCCTTTCACTGAAACAAACTACAAACCAGCTTTTTTGTCTGATGAGGATCTGAAGAACCTGATTCTTGAGGCGGCTGACGGCTTCTTATTTGTGGTTGGTTGTGACAGGGGATGTGTTCTCTATGCATCAGATTCCATTCAGAGTTACCTACACCAGGCTCCTGTGAGTTTCCTGTTATATTAGGAACGTAGGCTTTTTTTGGACAAAACTTTTAATTTCACAGTAATTCTAAGTGCTACACAGTATCTATTCAATTATCCTGTGAGTTCATTTCCTGAGTAATTTCTTAGTCTGGATTTTGGAATTTGTTGGGACTTGGGTAAATAGTCCATGGCAAATAATTGGACAACAAAGAACGTAATGATTATGACACAAGCTAAAAAAAACTGAAGGGACCCAAATAAGGGTGGACCATTTGATTCTTGAAGGACTGTGGTTGATTTGTTGCAGGCATAATTTTTTTAATCCTTACATGCACTTGGAAACGTTTTTCTTGGAATGTGGATCAGAATGATACTGTAAACACCAGCGGATAAACCCGCAGCTTCTTAATAAAAATTTTCCCTAAAAAAAATATGGCTTATATGCATGAACATCTGGACAATGTGCCATAAATTAATTTTGCATAAATTAATACTTTTCATCAAGAAATCTACAAGTTTGTGTTGCAAACTAAAAAGAACTTCAAAACTAAAAACATCAGACTATGCATCGATTATTGCTTTGCCGGCAAAACCTCTGGCATTTTTGTTCAAAAGCATAAGATTACATTTTCTGCTGTTAAACAGCATTAAATCCGTGTTAAAAATCTTTTAACCAGTTTAAGTTTTCCACTCACTAGGCAGGGAATCTCCACTCCGCTGTTTACATTGTTCTAATGAACTGTGATCAATGAAAGCTTCAAATCTGCTAACTTGTGTCCAGTACTCCATATCCTGGTGAAATGCCTGGCTATTAAGCTATGAACAAACACATGAATGATCTTTTTGTTTTTAGTAACCTTCCACTGAAAACCTGACAGAAATGAAATAAAGTACAGGTTGAAAAATACTAGAGAAAGATCAAACTTATTTCAAAGTTGATAGACCCACACACTGAATTTCTTTTTGGCAGTGGTAATGAGTCTGAAATTTTTTTTGGTACAAATCTGCTAACATTAATTTTTTTTTCAAAATCACTCACCCCCTGCCCTTCAAAAGTCAAATGGTTCACCCCTCTTAACAACAAAATCACTCACCCCTTGCCCCTCAGAAGTCAAATGGTTCACCACTCTTAACAACAAAATTACTCACCCCTTGCCCCTCAAAAGTCAAATGTTTCACCCCTCTTAACAACAAAATCACTCACCCCTTGCCCCTCAAAAGTCAAATGGTTCACCCCTCTTAACAACATTGGAAAAATACAACTAAACTTTTTATGGACATGAATTATCAATGATACGAAAAGAGTAATATGAGTTTGACGTGATGGACTTGAACATGTAATGCATGTATATATTTGACATGACATGCAATGAAATTTAACTGTTAAATTGGTTTTTATCTACAGTCTGACCTTGTGGGGCATAGTTTCCTTGATCTTGTACATCAAAAAGATGTCAACAAAGTCAAAGAACAATTGTCATCTTCAGACACAACACCTCGTGAAAGACTAATTGATGCAAAAACAGGTCTTCCGCTTAAAACTGAGAATCAACCAACTCCAACAAGATTGTGCTCTGGGGCCAGGAGGTCGTTCTTTTGCCGCATGAAATGTGGTTCCAAAGGGAGAAAGGATCGGGATGGCATGGATTCTGAACCGTGCTTGATGAAAAGAAAAAGCAAAGCCAAGCAAACGTCGCAACCGGATAAGAAACCTTATGTTGTTGGTAGGTGTGTTTTTCTTATCTTAATTGTGTTTTTCCAAAGTTAAACTATCTAAAATCACAAGAGACCTTGTGATTTTAGCACATCTTTCCTCAAGTATTTCAGTCTTGTTGATTATGTTAGACAAAAAGAGAAGAGGAGAAAACGTTCTGTTGTAAGGATTTTGCTGAAGTCTTGCTGTCAAGTCTTGTACTTGTGCAGTTCTTTTAGTAATGCATGCCTGTTAAGTTGAACCCTGCTATATCAAACCCTCAGGGGAAATGAAAATAGTTTGAAGTAGTGGAGATAGTAAGTGATTGAAGGACCATGGTGACCAAGAAATAACCAATTTACCTGCCTATTCTACCCCCCTTTATTTCATTGTAAATCACAACTGCTGCTTGTTAAATGTTTATTTTGGAAAGACAAATTAAAGCACACATTGTGTCCTTTGTGCATTTATCCTGAAATTGTAATTCCGTGGGATGCCTGTGGCAGGCCACGGTAAGTTTTCGGGTGAATTTCTTTTTCATCGTCGACGCAAAACGGCAAATTTGATTGACAGCTGAAACTATTTTTATTTCCAAACAATCTGCCATCAGTCTCTCAAGGACTGTTATTTCCAAGCCTAATTTCTGCGATTCGGGCAAGGAACATTTCGCGATTCTGCGATTCTGGCAGGGAGAGGAAATAAACATGAACAGAAGGTAAGACATTTTAGAAGGCATTTCGACATTGTGTATTGAATTGAACATCATCCGTTCCGTGTTACGCACCGGCATCGAATTCACTGTTCACTGAGCCTGCCAAACGAACCAACGAGTTCAGGCACCAAACCTGCGTGTTCATCCGGCCAACGTCCCTAACTGCGTAGTCTAAACATTAAGAAGATGGAACTTTGAAACACGATATTCATTGCATCAGTGTATTCACAAATCAAGAAGTCCATGATCACGGAAATTTAATATTATTCAACAAATTGTAACACTATCCAAATATGGTCATGATGCTCTCGATATCCGTCATCCGTAGGTGACGGATATCCGGCGATATACGTAGCTTCGTACATGGGAAGAAAAAGTGCAGTGAAAAAATGTTGACAGAAAGGTTTAAAAATGTTACGAGCTTGGAAATCAATTTTGTTATCAATTTGTTGAATAATAAAACAATTATCCTGCTCAATCTTGCGGAATATCGTCTGATTTTAGCCGACTCGGCCTACGGCCTCGTCGGCTAAGTATCAGACGATATTCCGCGCGATTTCGCAGGATAATTGCCCCCGCAGGGTTTTTGGCCCCAGAGGGCCAAAAACCCGAGGAGGCACCTTAGGACTCCCCGCGTAATAGAGAGAGAAGAAGAGAGAATGTAGGTATTTCCGGTATATAGCCGCAAAAAATCTCGATTTGATCGCTTGCACGCCCGCAAGGGATCGACGTTTTTCCCGCAAACGCTCATGGGAGGCCAGCAAAGGGACACGGACGCGAGGACTTGCGGGATCGGCGTCTTTGCCACGAGCTTTGTCCTTGGTTTAGATCTCGAGTTCAAGCGTCCCTGAAAAGCGTTTGTATTTGCCGGCTCCATTACTATTTCAGCTCGATTAAATTAGCTCGCTTCGAAATGGCCCAGATTATGATCTAAAACAAATTGAAAACGCTTTCAGAGATCCTGAAGATGGATTTTGGGGGAAAAACAGCTCAGAGAGTCCTGAAGTATACTAGATCGAAATTCGAGGCCAGTGTGGTTCATTTGCGACTAAATAGCTAAATCAGTGTAGTACCTTCCGATCGTCAGAATTACCCAAGGATAACAATAAGGTGACAGGCCTGCGCGACTCCCATTCACGTGTAGTAGCCGCTTAGGAAGTTTTGCCCCTTTTGTATGGTACGATCGGAGGATCTTTGAATATTTCGCTAAGCACTAATCCTGTGTTTTCAGGGAGACATTTCGTCAGAGTAAAGCCGTTAGAGGTCATATTTCTGTGTGGCTTCCGCTGTTATCCGCTTGTAATTTGCAGAGTTTGACAGCTCTGTTTTTTTTGCCAGTTTTTTTCTCTTGATATTGCAAGATATGTTTTAGGTTCTCTCAAATGTTAGCTCTGGAGGAATAAAGTTTGAAATATTCCTTTGGCATCTCGTTTATTTGGATGGCTTATTTTCACTGAGTAATCTTACGGCAGGGATCCAAATGTAAATGTTTTGCGGCGTTTTCATTGAGGACAAAAAGCTTGACTCTAATTTGCATATATGGCGACTGTAACGCGATACTTTTGTTTACATTTCACCTCTGTTGTGCTTTCGAGATACGTTTGCTCGTACACTCTTTTCTTTTCTAAGGATGTTATTTTTCCGGCCCAGACTGAATATTCTTATTTTTCTGCCGATTTTAGGCTGAAAATATTCTTGTATTATTCTTACATTATAGCTTATGGCATTTTCGTTTTATTTAGAATTTATTAGGCTATCAAGTACAAGTGTTTGGTTTCTGGATCTGGATCGCGTTCAGCACATTGTGCATGTGCTCTGGACACCACTTTTCGTAGCGAGGCCAAGATGTCACATCAAAATATATTCTTATATAAAAAAGAGTTCATATCAAGACAATTGGTTTTTTTTAGTATCCGACTAGAACAATAACGTTCAATATTTTTGTTTCAATGAGCAGAAATAAAAGAAAACGGGGGCAGCTTTAGTGATAACTATTACTAGTTGTTAAATATCGACGCCAACCAATTCAAAAATTGGCTCAAATACTTGTTGGTTTGCAATTGAAGATATTTAAGCCTCGCGAGTTTTACTCTATCGAAATTTTCCCAGTTAAATACGTGAGTCTACAATCATGCTACGTGATGTGTAAAGTTTTGTGTATTCTTGCCCAAGGATTCTTGCTGACATTGAGCTTACCTCTTTACAAGAACGCACATGTAAATAGTGTTTGCGAAAAGGTTTATTCCATTCGATGTTATTTATTTCCAGTGTTCCACTGTTAACATTTAAAAATAGAAAGGGAAATATGTGTTATGGAGAATTCCTCATGCTTCTGATGGATGGAAACTTCAATCCTTTCGCTATCTTGAATAAACAAGAACGGGAATAAACAAGAATACATTATCTTACCAGTTGCGTTACGGTGCGTTACGTTTTCTCTCACACAAGTGATGAGCCTACTTCTGTTCTTTTCTCGTAGAAAAGAGCTTCTAATGATATAGCAGACAATAATTATCTTAGCCTGTTAATGTTTTGGCAGATTCGTTACGTTCATTGACAGCAATACAGTCCTTCACAATATTTTAGTCTTCAAATTAGTAAAACTTTGCGTTACCATTCATGTCTTGAGATTTTCTGCAGTTCTCGCGATCTCAACGTAACAGATCTAGCCTCAAACCAAATTCCATTTTTCACGTTGGAATATTACTTCTGCCAGTAATTTATTCTCCACCGGCCTACGCTATTTTCTACTACAAGCACAGTGACAATTTCTTCAACACTTTCTTCAGTGATTTTTTTTTGAAAACTTCACAATTCATTCCAATGCGCTCCCTAGCCCAAGCATCCCACGGAATCGCCTTTTGGCGTCTTGTTTCATTTTCTCTTGGCCTTTATCCTCCCAAAAAGTTACAGAATGGCATAAAAATAAAAGAATAGTCTCAAAGTTCATTCACACTGATAGTTTAGCTTCTCTTAAATTTTAAGACAGTTAGTGTAAGACGTGTCTCTAAAAATGAATTTGCACAAGATTCTGTCCCTCAGTTTGAATTCATTCCAAATGCTTTTTTCCAAAGTTAAACTATCTTAAACTTAGTTTCCTTCCCCTATTCTTTAGTAAGGTCAGTCTTTCTCGTCACACTTTCTTGTGTCACTTTTGGTCCTATAGATCTTATCTCTACCATGGCTCTGAGTGACTATGAAGATATATACCTAGTAATTTTGAATTTACAGGGATTGATATTAATATTGTTTAGTTCTGGAAATTATCAATTAATACCCCCTCAACCCTCTGGAAATTCCAGTTAAGCCAGAGACATTTCTTTACCTGTTTATGTCTTAGAGAACCCCACCCAAGAAATTTCAGATCCTTATATGGGGGGAGGAATATGGACAAATGAAATATTCTGGAACTGGACATCCTTAATTTGAATCAATACGTTAATAGGTACACAAGCCCATATTCCCCCCACTGATGCGTAATAATAATAAATAATAAAAAAATAAAAATAAATATATATATATATATATATATATATAGCGCTTATTCTTTGCAGTGCTAAGCGCTTTACAATGCTTCAAAAAAAAGGGACTGGATAAAAAAAAAATCCTAAAATCATTTACATTATAGAAAAAATAGAAAAATCAGAAAACCTAAGATAGTTCATAAACTCGCTTTAAAAGAAAGGTCTTCAATTTAGATTTGAACTTATTTACATCATCGATTGATCTAATGTCAACAGGCAAATCATTGCAGAGTATAGGGGCAATAACTGAATAAGCTCTTAAACCGTATGTCTTTAAGTTATAGGGTTTAATAACTTGATGCCCCTTGTCTGAAGATGAGCGAAGGTTCCTGCGTGTGTGTCATGAAAAAAATATACTTGTTTCTTGTTTGTTTAGAAGTCCAGTCAGGTGAAATTTTAAGTGTTTCTTTGTTGGTCTAGTTCATTGTACAGGTTATTTAAAATCATGGCCTCCATCTGGCTGTTCATTCGATGAGGATGATGAGGACAGTGAATCTAGAAATCTCAGTTGCCTTGTAGCAGTGGGAAGAGTAGAAACAATTTATGATGAAACGACAGATTATTCACTGCCAGGAATTGCAAAAGAGTTCATCTCGCGGCACAGTATAGATGGCAAATTTATTTTTGTCGATCAGCGGTGAGTAGGAATCAGCCAGGGTTGCAGTATTAATTCTCCCAACTGGTCGACCGTACATTGAGGAATCATTATAATTATTATAATCTTATTGTTATGTTCATTAGCCTGGGGACTTTGGCAGCCTTAGTTGATGGCTCACATACAGAAATTGTCCTTGAATTTTGGTATTCTCTTGCGATAAAGTCCTTTCATTCTGGTCAGAAGTCTTGAGATGTAGTACTTGATTTTCAAGTCCTAAATCCAGCATCTTGTGTGTGGGTTCAGTTCGAGTAGTTGGTTCACGCCGCATTACTCTATTTTTCCGCAGGTTTGCTTTTCTTTTCCCTACCACAAAAACACTCCAATTTCCAATTTAACCACAAAGCATGTTCACTCTATAACGAGCTCCTGAAATCAATAATAATTGCATTACATTTTACATTATTTTTCACCCATAATACATCATACTTTATGGGAACCCGTCTTACAACAGTCTCTCCCTGTTTTACATGTAGCTAACAGTAGAAAATTCTTAGAGGGTGTCTGCTCTACGGTAGGTCTATGAAAACCATAGGAACCATTGAACTTTTTATCTCATTGCAGAACAACAGCCATAACTGGCTATCTTCCGCAGGAATTAATAGGAAGTTCAGCCTATGAATTTTTTCACCAAGAAGATTTGAATTCAATAGCTGTGTCGCATCGCCGGTCACTCCAGGGAGAGACAGTAATGACAGATGTTTACAGATTCCGATGCAAGGGAGGTCACCTGGTTCCACTCCGAACTAAATCGACTGTGTTCAGAAACCCCTGGTCAAAAGAACTGGAGTTTATCGTATGTGTCAACACCGTTGTCACGTGAGTATGGCGAGAATTTTTGTAACTTTTTTCGATTACCCTTTCTAAAGAAAAAGAGAGGTCCAAATATAGCTAGCAGTACTTTTAACAGTGGTTTTGCATTGAAAAGCTTCCAAGTCTGGGAAAATATTCCTCAATCATTGATTCTTATAGGTTTTCAAACCAATTGATTATTTGCAACACTTTCTGAAGCAGTTTTCCAATGGTTTATTTCGTCTAGCAGCCTCTCAACCTATATGCAAATTCAGACAGGATTAACAAATTTTAAGTTGAGTCAACAATCTGATCTAAAATCAGATTTATCTAGAAGTAATTTCTAGTATTTGGTAACAATTGGCCAGTTTTTATTGTGATAGGCTGAAAGAAATTAAACAATTTAGAATACATAGCAAGAAAAGTCGAGTTAACTGTAAATTAAAACAATTGAAATTGTTTTTAGCTAAAAGGAGTTAAGAGACTGTAATGCCTTTTTCAACCGGTTAGAATTTGCGTCATGAAGTTTTCGAGAAACCTTAGTTCGCTTTCTGCAGGCTTGCATGCTGTTACAAAGGGGAATGAGCAAAAAAATCCAGTGTAAATAGTGGTCTTTGCCAAACCAGTATTTAAAGCTGAAAGGTGTTTGACGACGACGGGAGGTATGCTGTTTTACTCGGATCGTTGAGGGAGCAGTGAAAAACCCTAGGATGATAAAAAATGTTTTCACCTCCCATCGTTTGAGGCTCAACAACACTTTCAGGGCTGTGTTCAATTGTTTTTACCCCTGTGTTTAGTGTTATCCATATCCTTTCCCCTTTTGTCACCTATCATCCAACCTATGAACTTTGCTTTATTTTCAGGGGTTTAGAATCGTTTGCTTTGCCACTTGCTGCGCCCGATATGCAGGCTCTGCAGTTAACTGGCAGCGTGGGGTCTGGGTCGTCGATTCAAAGCGACAGCATGTGTACAAATCATCAGACTACTGTTCAACAAGTATTGGAGATGCTGAAAAAAAGGGGGCCTGTAGATGCAGGTAAATAATCCACTACCTGTTGCAAAACTAATAAGCTCGGGGCCTCGGCTAGTGTTCTGCAATCTTCGACAGACTATCAATATCTCTGAAAGTTGTCGATTAATCTTCGGACTATTTTTGCAATGAAGAGTAGCATTCGACTTATCTTCGGAGTAAATTTTTACGGGAGGACTCAAAAGTACCTTCTGCCTAAACAAGTGAGAAATCAAATAATTTTTGAACAAATGTTTTTGTTTTATTCAATGCAATATCAAAGTCTTCCGTTAATAAAGTGTTTTTGTTTTACCCAATCTAGGATCAAAGTCTTCCGTTAATAAATTATCCGACTTCGACGGTGCCAGGACAAACGTGGGAGCAAGCCGTATTGGGGCCATGGTGGCTGAAGAGGTTCAAAATCAGCAGATGCAAGACAAGTATGTCACTTATCATATGACTGAAAAAAATACTATATTGTGATTGGTCGAGAGCAAGCCAATTGATCGTTAATATTTAATTTTCACTGCGGTGCAAGTTAACGGGTAGTGTAGCAGCTCTTCGTAAGGTCTCTTCTCATTGGATACTTAAAACAATAGATTTCAATCATCACTATTGTTTTAGCATTGTTTGGGGGTTTGGGTATCAAACCAATTCGCTTAGGATCTTACGACAGCTGCTTCATGACCCAAGTTAACGCGCGCGCTATCGCGATTTTCTCGGTGATATAATAAATGATTAATCCTGTAAAGGCCTGAGCACTTAAGGATTTTCACTGCTCGTGATATTTGAAAATTCGTCCAAATTACACTCGAACAAAGGTTCAAGTAATTTTGAGAGAATTTTCAACTATCACCTGTAGTGTAACTCCTTAATTGCACTCGCATTTATACGAATACCCATACTTTATCATTATTCTCATTCGCTGTTTAGATCTGAGGAGACACCTGTATGGGGTTTGCTTTCTGTAAAGGGTCACTTGCACGATGTAAGCGGTCCCCTCGTGTTAGGGGATACTTCCTTTTTGTAAGGGGTTACCTCACATAAAGGTACTCAAGGCTGTTGTACAAGCCTGCCGAAAGGGTCGCCTTCATAATCATACACCATACCTAACGGATACAGAGATGTCATCCTCCTATTTAGGGTCATTTTCTGTCATAGGACAACACTACACCTGTCATGTAGCAGTATAGGGATACCTTCCTCCTTCAGGGTTCACCTTCAGATATTTTTCGGAAAAAAAAGGAAAATCAGAAAGTGTAGTCTTAATTTTGGGCGCGCGAGTTTTATTAAAGCCATAATTACTTTGTGAACGGTTCGTGTGAAAGGCGCGGGGGCCTTATGGTCAGCGCGCCGGTATCTGGATCGAGCCGTAATGTCTTGAGCCTTGAGCATTGTGTTGGGTAAGACACTTAACTCTCGCAGTGCCTCTCTCCACCCAGGTGTTTAAATTTTAATGCTGGGAGGGGTGGGGAAGCCTGTGATGGACTAGCATCCCATCCACGGAGAGTAGAAATACTTCTAGTCACTTCATGCTACAAAAACCGAAATATGTTCGGCTGTATCGGCCACTGGCCTGACGCAGACCTTTGTCGGTCCGTATTGGGAATTTCTTTCTTTCTGGAGACGTTTATGGATCTCCCCTGTGGCTCTGTGCACAAACTTGTATAAAAGGACATAAACCATTAATTTCGCAATACACTCTTTTTTTATAAGAGCGTTTAACTTTGGAGGTGGGGATGAACTCATTTATTTTGCTATTAGGGCTTGAAAAGGTTCTTAAGATGTTCTGAAAGTTGCTTGGTATAATATTTCAATAAAAATCAACGCGGACGTACAACGAAACTCTGATGCCACGAACAAGATTTGTCAACACCTCGCGCCAACCATTACTAATTGTGGCTTTACAAAAAGCGTTGAACACGGATGTTCACCACTTTTATATATTCTACTCATTAAGGAAATGAGCCAGATAAAAACATTCTTTAGTGACTCACAACCTGGGTTACTATGTTCTTAAATGTTGGTTAATCTCAGTCTCTACGTTGCCATAATAAAGGTTCATTTATTCTAAATAGATGGTTCATAACTTGCGGTTTTACAGTAACACATGCTCTTTTTCGTTGTCTGTTTTTCCACTTGGTTTTGTTTCTTTAATTCTTAGGCAAGCCCAGTTCGGAAAAAGAAGCAATACGACTAACAGATCAAATGAGGACCTCTCATTAAACATGGATATTTCGAGTGGTGGTGTAACTACAATAAATATAGACGATATTTCACCCAACACGCCCAGTGGCTCAAGAACCTCGACAGCGAGGGGACTGGGCTCTCGTGCGGGAGGCACCGGTGTGGATAGTCAGCAGCAGTTATCGCAGGCGCATCTGTTGGAGCAGTTGATCGGAATGCAGAATGCAATTGAGTCCATGGAAACTCCCATGGAGCAAAGCGAAGAGACAATGTCGGTGTTCATGAATATGCTTGAAGCCGATGCTGGACTCGGGGGAGATTTCGAGGGTTTATCGTAACACAGTTAAACGAGGAGACAATGTCGGTTTTCATGAATACGCTTGAAGTAGATGTTGGATTCGGCGGGTAGATTTCGAGGGTTTATCGTAACAAAGATGGAAGGAAAGTCCGGCTCTTACTTGGTGTAGAAGACAGCTGAGGACACAACAATAGAAGACAAAAGGACAAAAAAACGAGAAAAACAATGAAGAAAATAGGTTTTTTTTAACGCTAACAGCACAAATTCTCGCGCGCTCATTGGCTAATTTTTATCGTCAATAATCGGACAGACACATGAATTTATAATTTATGCGTTGCGGCAACGAGCGAGAGCGGACAATTGACAGTTTAGTTATCGTAAAAAATAAATGGACGTCAGTTTTCATGCGTCTGTCCTGTTATAGACAATGAATTTCGTCATAACATTGTCGAAGTAGTCTGTGGATCCACTCGGCTATCGTCTCGTGGATCCATAGCTACTTTGACAATGTTATGGGGAAATTCATGATCAATAACAGGACAGACGCATGAAAAACTGACGTCAATTTGTTAAGTGGAGTGGCGTTCTTTCGTGAGGCGTAGTGTGTCTTCTACATGAAGAACGAGCCGAAAGTCCTTGTTGCATTTTATTTTCTTTTCACGAAAACTGGTGCTGGTGGCCTGTGGTTTTATTATCTCTAGCAATAGAGTGGATTTTAGGAAAAGTTACTTTTTAATATTTATATCTGTAATCATTAACAGTTGTTACTTTGCCGTCTTAAATACCATCGCTCATCTAAGATCATACGAGGTGGAGAAAGCAATTTGATTCGAGTCAAATGAACAGAGTTGCCTTGACAGCGTTACGTTACGTGTCCGTGTCCGAGTCCCCCAGCTTGTTAAACCACTGCACTTTCTTCCCTCCATTCATTCCTTTCAATCCTCCTGATTGCTTGCTTTCAGAACGAGGCTTCTTTTTTTGTTGTTTGTACGTTTCGGCT
>JAHPZR010019143.1:37500-52290 GCA_019787425.1 Platygyra sinensis | reverse complement strand
AAGTGGTGCAACATGCAATCGGAGAAGCAAAACGGCTGGCCAACCCAGGGATGCCCAAATGATTTTTTGAGTTATTGTTTTGGTGGGGTAAAAAAAAAATACCAATCTTCATGTCGGTCGCGTCGAGTATGGTTGGTACGGGTCAATGGATGCAGTGAGTGATGTGAGTCAGTGGTAGGAGATGTATGTATGTGCGCCCACAGCCTGAAGCGCTATAGTGATGGATCATAGTCTATATGGAACAGCCAATCAAATTTTCTGGGGGTAAAAGTCAATGGTGACGACGCACGCGAGTAGATTGATTTCCGAATACAGGTTCAGACACTGCGCATATAAATATATCTTCTATACAGCAGAGGAGAGTAGTTCATATATTGAGTTTACAGGACGGTCATTTTCGGTGTGGTTTAGGGCTGAGGATTTTAGATGTTATGGACGAGATGAATGGTTGAGGTTTTGAACCACAGGTGCAGTGAGCTACGTTGTATGCACATGGAGCGAGATGTTTTGCTTTTTCGTTAACACCTGGTAACTGGTGATATTTTTGTTTGTTTCACAAGGAGTAAATTCAATTAGACGTCACGGCATCGTTGCTTCGAGTTCTTAGGGACAGTGTTTATAGGGGGACGACGAGACCTAATTTTGTGATTTGGAAACAGTTCTGCGAAAGGACGTTTACGATAGGGACAGGGGGTGGGTACGATTGTGTTGTGGTCTTGTTGCGTGCAAAATAATAACGAGATATTTTGGTATTTTGTAGGGTTACACAAGGGTAGGTGTGACACGTTTGTGTTTCACAGGGAGTGAAATTCAATTAGAGCTGGCAAATCATCCGCACATTTGTTCCACGAGATGCTTGCTATTTTTAGTTACAAAACGGTAACTTGATATTTTTGTTTTTCACAAGAGTGCAGGAAATCAATTAGGAGCCGTACACGCATCATTGCTTCTAGTTCAACGGAAATGTTTTAGAGGGAGACAAGACAATTGATTTGAAAGAGTTTCGGCGGACCGCGTTTACCGATAGGTAGTCAGAGGGACCGATTTGTTTTGGTTCTTGGTTGCACGCAAATATAACGAGATATTTATTTTATTTTTTAGTTACACACAAGGGTAAGTTTTGACACTTTTGTTTTTCACAAGGGTACGATACAAAATCAATAGAGCTGGCAAGCATCAATTCACCACTAGTTGCGCTGGCAACGGAGATGACTGATGCTATTTTTTAGTTTACAAATGGTGAATTTGACGCTTTTGTTTTTCATATCGGAGGAAACTTAAATTAAAACTTTCAACGTGTCAGATACGGCTTTCTCTTCTTTTCTTATTTTCGATGAAGAAAGTGTTAGTGTATAAAAAGTAAATTTACGACTCATATAAAATGCGAAAAGGCTCTCTGAAACTTGAGTAGTGGTTTGAGCAAATAATGTACCTCTGTGGGGGTTTGGCAAGTGGCTATGGTGATCGATGACGGGGGGAGTTATGCAGGTGCGCGTTGTCACAGGAGGCCCGATCACGGGTGTGGGTATCAAAGACGAATCAAAATTGCCTGTTAGCAAAATAAGATGGTACCATAAGAACAGAGTAAATCACTGGGAGCAATGGAGGGATTGTTGATACGCTGTTGACGCACAGTCAATAACATTTGATGGCTTGCTATTTCAGCCATCTACAGCACGAGTTACCGAGGCGAAAAGGGTGTAAAACATGGTGTAATGGAGATACATCAGTAAATTGCCCAAGGATTCTTATATCTTGACTGTACATATGTGCACACCAAAAAAACCTTAACACTTAAATCGTTACTGTGAAAACGATGTGCTACAGAATGTCTCCTATCACAAAAAAAAAAATACTCTTGCACGCTTTTGCGTGCCTATTGTATTTTGACATGCTCCCTGCATTGAGGGCAGGCACACAAAAATTGCCAAGAAGAGGGTAGAGTCGTGGCTTGCCATAGTTGAAAGTTAGGAACCACTGTTTGGTCTTTTTTCTAATTGGTAAGGGTAAGTGGCATTACGTTTACTATCAATTGCTTGATTTCCTGTTGGAACTATTTAACACTATGTACACACCCACTCACCAATAGTGAAGCCAAGATAGTCTCAAAAAAAAACATGGTCTGAACTCCACGCAAATTTCATATCAACTGCTGTGGCAACCTCGTAGTGTTAATTACAAATTACTTGACAATCGGCTGAAAAAATAATTACGCAATACAAACCAATCTCTTGTTAGATGTCATTTCAATCGATAGCCAGCAAAAAATGTTAAAATGCCTGTCAGAACTTGGTGGCACATGGAAAAGACTATGGCAGGGTTTATGGCACTCTTGGCACTATTATGAGTGATGAATCTTGTCGATGAATAGGCAAAGTTAACTTACTCAGTTTTGCCAACTTACCATTATGCCAAGAATTGGCTCATTTTAGCCTTCTATACTGATGAAATATAAACTTGAATTAAACTATGTAATTCGAGTAGCCGTAAACAAACACGTTTTCGGGGAAAGCAAATTCACTTACCGTCGCGTCACCTCGACGTGCTCACAGTATATAGTAGCTGTAAGCTCAAAACTCGGCAGGACGAAAGACAAAGAATCAAGCTACCTTTGGAAGCAATTGCTTTTTCTTCAGATTCATTTGTGGCGGGAAAAATAAACGTTGAACAAAAAGTGGCCGAGAACTGGGACTGGCCGAGAACTGGGCCCCATACTGTATTCACATATTAAATAATTGAAGTTAACACAAGATAACTTTATTTCAAAATGAGATAAAAACATGAACAGCAAAATGGTAAGTGCAACTGAGTAGTTACTTTGCTTTCATCGACAAATCAGTAATCATAATAGTGCAGAGTGCCATAACCTGCCATATCTTTTCATGTTCCACCAAGTTCTGCAGTGAATTTTACAATTTTGCTGTCTATGATTGAAATGACATTAACAAGAGATTGGTTTGTATTGCAAATATTTTTCAGCAGATTGTCAAGTAATTTGTAATTAACATCAGGTTGCACAGCAGTTGATATGAAATTGGTGGAGTTCAGAAAATGTTTTTTTTGAGACTATCTTGGCCACTATTGTTGATGTGTGTGTAATGTGTTAAATAGTTCCAAAGGAAAAGCACAATTATAGTAAAGTAATGATTACTTACCAATTAGAAAAAAACAAACAAGCAAACTTTCAATATGGCAGCCACGATCTACCTCTTCTTGGCAATTTTTGTGGCCTGCCTCATGCAGTGGAGCATGTCAAAAACATAGGCACGCAAAGCGTGCAAGAGTTATTTTTTTTTGTGATAGGAGCATTCGTAGAACTGTTTACAGTAACGATTTAGTTAAGGTTTTTTGGTTGCGATGTACAGCAAGAAAGAAACTGGGAATTTATGATGTACATACCATGTTACATCGGTAATGGTAAGATGGCTAAATAGTAAGCCATCAAATGTTTGACTGAACAACGTACAATAATCCGACATTGCTCCAGATTAATGTAGGTACCATCTTATTTTCTAACAGGCAATTTGATTCCTTCTTTGATACCCACACCGTGATTGGTGTGACACGCGCACATGCATAACTCCCTCACTCATCGATCACATAGCCCTTCCAACCCCCAAGAGGAATTTTGCTCAAAATACTCAAGTTAAGAGACCTTTTCGCATTTTATACGAGTCGTAAATTTACTTTTTTTACACAACACTTCTTCATCGAAAATAGAAAGAAAGAGAAAAAACCGTTCTGACACGTTGAAAGTTTAATTTAATTTACTCCGATATGAAAAACAAAAGAGTCAAATTACCATTTGTAACTAAAAATAGCTAGCATCTCGTGGGAACAAGTGGTGATGATTTGCCAGCTCTAATTGAATTTACTCCCTTGTGAAAAACAAAAGTGTCAAATTACCCTTTGTAACTAAAAAATAAAAATATCTCGTTATATTTGCGTGCAACAAGAACAAAACAATCGTTCCCTCTACCTATTGTAAACGTTCGAACTCTTTCAAATCAAAATTGTCTCGTCTCCTCTAAAACATTTCCTTAGAACTAGAAGCAATGATGCGTGACGTCTAATTGAATTTACTCCTTGTGAAAAACAAAAATATCAAGTTACCATTTGTAACTAAAAATAGCAAGCATCTCGTGGGAACAAGTGGTGATGATTTGCCAGCTCTAATTGAATTTACTCCCTTGTGAAACACAAAAGTGTCAAATTACCCTTTGTAACTAAAAAATAAAAATATCTCGTTATATTTGCACGCAACAAGAACACAACAATCGTAACCTGTCCCTATCGTAAACGTTCGAACTTTTTCAAATCAAAATTGTCTCGTCTCCTCTAAAACATTTCCTAAGAACTAGAAGCAACGATGCGTGACGTCTAATTAAATTTACTCCTTGTGAAAAACAAAAATATCAAGTTACCATTTGTAACTAAAAATCAAAACATCTCGTCCATTTGCATACAACTAGCTCACGCACTGTTTCAAACCTCAACATTCATCTCGTCCATAATTAAAATCCTCAGCCTAACCCACAGAAAATGCCGAAGTAAACTCAATATATGAATACTTCCTCTTCTTTTATAGAAGAATAAATATGGCAGTTCTGAACTGTATCGGAATCAAATCTTCTCGTGTACCATTTACTTTTAAAACAAGAAATTTGATTGGCTGTTTATAGTAGATCCCATCTTATTGGTGTGACATACATACATCTCTCACTGACTCACTCACTCACTGATCCATTGACCCGTACACAACATACTCGACGCGCCGACTAAGAGGTATTTTTTTTACAAAAAAATAACTCAAAAATCATTCTGGGCCTCCCTGGGTTGGCAGGTTTTGGCTTCTCGATTGATGTTGCACACTTAAGTAGTGCCGAAATTGTAAGATATTTGATGATATTTGTCTATTTATTGGTCTGTGGAAACATTTAAATTCTTACACATGCATTTCAAGTTTATGGAAGGGTAAGCAGAGAAAATTGTCATTTCCATCTACGGCTGACAACTTCCTGTCCACATTTCATTTCCACGATACTCATCCATTACGCCATGATGCAGTGAATGAGCTTAAAAGGAAAAGAAACCCCTGAGGCTATTGTGGCTAAATGAGGAGGATGTGTTTTGAGTTGTGTATTTGCAGCGGACGGGAGCTAGACTGACAAGGGTGGGAGTTGGGAGATAAAAGTATGGGAAATGGGAGAGCAGGGTATGGGAAGTGGGAGGTTCTGACTCTCCTGTTCCCCCGCCCCACACCACCAAGTTACCCATCCCCCTCTCCTTGTCCTCCCATTTCCCTCCATATCTCTCCTTCCACCCTTTTCCTACCACTGTAGTCTTCACCTTTCCACATTGTATACTACTCCCCAGCCTGCCATGCAGCATTCTTCTCACACCCCTGTCCACACCCTTACTTTCTTAGTTTTCTTGCTTCCCTGCCCACTTTGTACCCCTCTTCATCTTGTTTTCCTGTTCTTATCACCTCTACTTTGTGCTCCATCAACTCAGTTAGTTTTTCCTTTCCCACTTGATAACATCCTCTGCACTTTTTATAGTTCATCCATGTCCTTACTTTTCCTGTCCCAGGTATTAATTTTCTTCATTTTGCTCTTACCTTTCCCTTCCTTCTCTGTACGTCTTTTCCCCCTAAACATATATATACCTCCACTTTATCTCCTCAGGTTTCAGATGCAATATCTATCTTCACAAAGCCCTATATTAATAGTAAATTATAGTCAGCTGAAAGATCCTTTACATTGTATTTTTCAGGAGCACTTGACCCTTTCACTGAAACAAACTACAAACCAGCTTTTTTGTCTGATGAGGATCTGAAGAACCTGATTCTTGAGGCAGCTGACGGCTTCTTATTTGTGGTTGGTTGTGACAGGGGATGTGTTCTCTATGCATCAGATTCCATTCAGAGTTACCTACACCAGGCTCCTGTGAGTTTCCTGTTATATTAGGAACGTAGGCTTTTTTTGGACAAAACTTTTAATTTCACAGTAATTCTAAGTGCTACACAGTATCTATTCAATTATCCTGTGAGTTCATTTCCTGAGTAATTTCTTAGTCTGGATTTTGGAATTTGTTGGGACTTGGGTAAATAGTCCGTGGCAAATAATTGGACAACAAAGAACGTAATGATTATGACACAAGCTAAAAAAAACTGAAGGGACCCAAATAAGGGTGGATCATTTGATTCTTGAAGGACTGTGGTTGATTTGTTGCAGGCATAATTTTTTTAATCCTTACATGCACTTGGAAACGTTTTTCTTGGAATGTGGATCAGAATGATACTGTGAACACCAGCAGATAAACCCGCAGCTTCTTAATAAAAATTTTCCCTAAAAAAAATATGGCTTATATGCATGAACATCTGGACAATGTGCCATAAATTAATTTTGCATAAATTAATACTTTTCATCAAGAAATCTACAAGTTTGTGTTGCAAACTAAAAAGAACTTCAAAACTAAAAACATCAGACTATGCATCGATTATTGCTTTGCCGGCAAAACCTCTGGCATTTTTGTTCAAAAGCATAAGATTACATTTTCTGCTGTTAAACAGCATTAAATCCTTGTTAAAAATCTTTTAACCAGTTTAAGTTTTCCACTCACTAGGCAGGGAATCTCCACTCCGCTGTTTACATTGTTCTAATGAACTGTGATCAATGAAAGCTTCAAAATCTGCTAACTTGTGTCCAGTACTCCATATCCTGGTGAAATGCCTGGCTATTAAGCTATGAACAAACACATGAATGATCTTTTTGTTTTTAGTAACCTTCCACTGAAAACCTGACAGAAATGAAATAAAGTACAGGTTGAAAAATACTAGAGAAAGATCAAACTTATTTCAAAGTCGATAGACCCACACACTGAATTTCTTTTTGGCAGTGGTAATGAGTCTGAAATTTTTTTTGGTACAAATCTGCTAACATTAATTTTTTTTTCAAAATCACTCACCCCCTGCCCTTCAAAAGTCAAATGGTTCACCCCTCTTAACAACAAAATCACTCACCCCTTGCCCCTCAGAAGTCAAATGGTTCACCACTCTTAACAACAAATTACTCACCCCTTGCCCCTCAAAAGTCAAATGTTTCACCCCTCTTAACAACAAAATCACTCACCCCTTGCCCCTCAAAAGTCAAATGGTTCACCCCTCTTAACAACATTGGAAAAATACAACTAAACTTTTTATGGACATGAATTATCAATGATACGAAAAGAGTAATATGAGTTTGACGTGATGGACTTGAACATGTAATGCATGTATATATTTGACATGACATGCAATGAAATTTAACTGTTAAATTGGTTTTTATCTACAGTCTGACCTTGTGGGGCATAGTTTCCTTGATCTTGTACATCAAAAAGATGTCAACAAAGTCAAAGAACAATTGTCATCTTCAGACACAACACCTCGTGAAAGACTAATTGACGCAAAAACAGGTCTTCCGCTTAAAACTGAAAATCAACCAACTCCAACAAGATTGTGCTCTGGGGCCAGGAGGTCGTTCTTTTGCCGCATGAAATGTGGTTCCAAAGGGAGAAAGGATCGGGATGGCATGGATTCTGAACCGTGCTTGATGAAAAGAAAAAGCAAAGCCAAGCAAACGTCGCAACCGGATAAGAAACCTTATGTTGTTGGTAGGTGTGTTTTTCTTATCTTAATTGTGTTTTTCCAAAGTTAAACTATCGAAAATCACAAGAGACCTTGTGATTTTAGCACATCTTTCCTCAAGTATTTCAGTCTTGTTGATTATGTTAGACAAAAAGAGAAGAGGAGAAAACGTTCTGTTGTAAGGATTTTGCTGAAGTCTTGCTGTCAAGTCTTGTACTTGTGCAGTTCTTTTAGTAATGCATGTCTGTTAAGTTGAACCCTGCTATATCAAACCCTCAGGGGAAATGAAATAGTTTGAAGTAGTAGAGATAAGATCTATAGGACCAAAAGTGACACAAGAAAGTGTGACGAGAAAGACAGACCTTACTAAAGAATAGGGGAAGGAAACTAAGTTTAAGATAGTTTAACTTTGGAAAAAAGCATTTGGAATGAATTCAAACTGAGGGACAGAATCTTGTGCAAATTCATTTTTAGAGACACGTCTTACACTAACTGTCTTAAAATTTAAGAGAAGCTAAACTATCAGTGTGAATGAACTTTGAGACTATTCTTTTATTTTTATGCCATTCTGTAACTTTTTGGGAGGATAAAGGCCAAGAGAAAATGAAATTACAATTTCAGGATAAATGCACAAAGGACACAATGTGTGCTTTAATTTGTCTTTCCAAAATAAACATTTAACAAGCAGCAGTTGTGATTTACAATGAAATAAAGGGGGGTAGAATAGGCAGGTAAATTGGTTATTTCTTGGTCACCATGGTCCTTCAATCACTTACTATCTCCACTACTTCAAACTATTTTCATTTCCCCTGAGGGTTTGATATAGCAGGGTTCAACTTAACAGACATGCATTACTAAAAGAACTGCACAAGTACAAGACTTGACAGCAAGACTTCAGCAAAATCCTTACAACAGAACGTTTTCTCCTCTTCTCTTTTTGTCTAACATAATCAACAAGACTGAAATACTTGAGGAAAGATGTGCTAAAATCACAAGGTCTCTTGTGATTTTCGATAGTTTAACTTTGGAAAAACACAATTAAGATAAGAAAAACACACCTACCAACAACATAAGGTTTCTTATCCGGTTGCGACGTTTGCTTGGCTTTGCTTTTTCTTTTCATCAAGCACGGTTCAGAATCCATGCCATCCCGATCCTTTCTCCCTTTGGAACCACATTTCATGCGGCAAAAGAACGACCTCCTGGCCCCAGAGCACAATCTTGTTGGAGTTGGTTGATTTTCAGTTTTAAGCGGAAGACCTGTTTTTGCGTCAATTAGTCTTTCACGAGGTGTTGTGTCTGAAGATGACAATTGTTCTTTGACTTTGTTGACATCTTTTTGATGTACAAGATCAAGGAAACTATGCCCCACAAGGTCAGACTGTAGATAAAAACCAATTTAACAGTTAAATTTCATTGCATGTCATGTCAAATATATACATGCATTACATGTTCAAGTCCATCACGTCAAACTCATATTACTCTTTTCGTATCATTGATAATTCATGTCCATAAAAAGTTTAGTTGTATTTTTCCAATGTTGTTAAGAGGGGTGAACCATTTGACTTTTGAGGGGCAAGGGGTGAGTGATTTTGTTGTTAAGAGGGGTGAAACATTTGACTTTTGAGGGGCAAGGGGTGAGTAATTTGTTGTTAAGAGTGGTGAACCATTTGACTTCTGAGGGGCAAGGGGTGAGTGATTTTGTTGTTAAGAGGGGTGAACCATTTGACTTTTGAAGGGCAGGGGGTGAGTGATTTTGAAAAAAAAATTAATGTTAGCAGATTTGTACCAAAAAAAATTTCAGACTCATTACCACTGCCAAAAAGAAATTCAGTGTGTGGGTCTATCGACTTTGAAATAAGTTTGATCTTTCTCTAGTATTTTTCAACCTGTACTTTATTTCATTTCTGTCAGGTTTTCAGTGGAAGGTTACTAAAAACAAAAAGATCATTCATGTGTTTGTTCATAGCTTAATAGCCAGGCATTTCACCAGGATATGGAGTACTGGACACAAGTTAGCAGATTTTGAAGCTTTCATTGATCACAGTTCATTAGAACAATGTAAACAGCGGAGTGGAGATTCCCTGCCTAGTGAGTGGAAAACTTAAACTGGTTAAAAGATTTTTAACAAGGATTTAATGCTGTTTAACAGCAGAAAATGTAATCTTATGCTTTTGAACAAAAATGCCAGAGGTTTTGCCGGCAAAGCAATAATCGATGCATAGTCTGATGTTTTTAGTTTTGAAGTTCTTTTTAGTTTGCAACACAAACTTGTAGATTTCTTGATGAAAAGTATTAATTTATGCAAAATTAATTTATGGCACATTGTCCAGATGTTCATGCATATAAGCCATATTTTTTTTAGGGAAAATTTTTATTAAGAAGCTGCGGGTTTATCTGCTGGTGTTCACAGTATCATTCTGATCCACATTCCAAGAAAAACGTTTCCAAGTGCATGTAAGGATTAAAAAAATTATGCCTGCAACAAATCAACCACAGTCCTTCAAGAATCAAATGATCCACCCTTATTTGGGTCCCTTCAGTTTTTTTTAGCTTGTGTCATAATCATTACGTTCTTTGTTGTCCAATTATTTGCCACGGACTATTTACCCAAGTCCCAACAAATTCCAAAATCCAGACTAAGAAATTACTCAGGAAATGAACTCACAGGATAATTGAATAGATACTGTGTAGCACTTAGAATTACTGTGAAATTAAAAGTTTTGTCCAAAAAAAGCCTACGTTCCTAATATAACAGGAAACTCACAGGAGCCTGGTGTAGGTAACTCTGAATGGAATCTGATGCATAGAGAACACATCCCCTGTCACAACCAACCACAAATAAGAAGCCGTCAGCTGCCTCAAGAATCAGGTTCTTCAGATCCTCATCAGACAAAAAAGCTGGTTTGTAGTTTGTTTCAGTGAAAGGGTCAAGTGCTCCTGAAAAATACAATGTAAAGGATCTTTCAGCTGACTATAATTTACTATTAATATAGGGCTTTGTGAAGATAGATATTGCATCTGAAACCTGAGGAGATAAAGTGGAGGTATATATATGTTTAGGGGGAAAAGACGTACAGAGAAGGAAGGGAAAGGTAAGAGCAAAATGAAGAAAATTAATACCTGGGACAGGAAAAGTAAGGACATGGATGAACTATAAAAAGTGCAGAGGATGTTATCAAGTGGGAAAGGAAAAACTAACTGAGTTGATGGAGCACAAAGTAGAGGTGATAAGAACAGGAAAACAAGATGAAGAGGGGTACAAAGTGGGCAGGGAAGCAAGAAAACTAAGAAAGTAAGGGGTGTGGACAGGGGTGTGAGAAGAATGCTGCATGGCAGGCTGGGGAGTAGTATACAATGTGGAAAGGTGAAGACTACAGTGGTAGGAAAAGGGTGGAAGGAGAGATATGGAGGGAAATGGGAGGACAAGGAGAGGGGGATGGGTAACTTGGTGGTGTGGGGCGGGGGAACAGGAGAGTCAGAACCTCCCACTTCCCATACCCTGCTCTCCCATTTCCCATACTTTTATCTCCCAACTCCCACCCTTGTCAGTCTAGCTCCCGTCCGCTGCAAATACACAACTCAAAACACATCCTCCTCATTTAGCCACAATAGCCTCAGGGGTTTCTTTTCCTTTTAAGCTCATTCACTGCATCATGGCGTAATGGATGAGTATCGTGGAAATGAAATGTGGACAGGAAGTTGTCAGCCGTAGATGGAAATGACAATTTTCTCTGCTTACCCTTCCATAAACTTGAAATGCATGTGTAAGAATTTAAATGTTTCCACAGACCAATAAATAGACAAATATCATCAAATATCTTACAATTTCGGCACTACTTAAGTGTGCAACATCAATCGAGAAGCCAAAACCTGCCAACCCAGGGAGGCCCAGAATGATTTTTGAGTTATTTTTTTGTAAAAAAAATACCTCTTAGTCGGCGCGTCGAGTATGTTGTGTACGGGTCAATGGATCAGTGAGTGAGTGAGTCAGTGAGAGATGTATGTATGTCACACCAATAAGATGGGATCTACTATAAACAGCCAATCAAATTTCTTGTTTTAAAAGTAAATGGTACACGAGAAGATTTGATTCCGATACAGTTCAGAACTGCCATATTTATTCTTCTATAAAAGAAGAGGAAGTATTCATATATTGAGTTTACTTCGGCATTTTCTGTGGGTTAGGCTGAGGATTTTAATTATGGACGAGATGAATGTTGAGGTTTGAAACAGTGCGTGAGCTAGTTGTATGCAAATGGACGAGATGTTTTGATTTTTAGTTACAAATGGTAACTTGATATTTTTGTTTTTCACAAGGAGTAAATTCAATTAGACGTCACGCATCGTTGCTTCTAGTTCTTAGGAAATGTTTTAGAGGAGACGAGACAATTTTGATTTGAAAAAGTTCGAACGTTTACGATAGGGACAGGTTACGATTGTTGTGTTCTTGTTGCGTGCAAATATAACGAGATATTTTTATTTTTTAGTTACAAAGGGTAATTTGACACTTTTGTGTTTCACAAGGGAGTAAATTCAATTAGAGCTGGCAAATCATCACCACTTGTTCCCACGAGATGCTTGCTATTTTTAGTTACAAATGGTAACTTGATATTTTTGTTTTTCACAAGGAGTAAATTCAATTAGACGTCACGCATCATTGCTTCTAGTTCTAAGGAAATGTTTTAGAGGAGACAAGACAATTTTGATTTGAAAGAGTTCGAACGTTTACAATAGGTAGAGGGAACGATTGTTTTGTTCTTGTTGCACGCAAATATAACGAGATATTTTTATTTTTTAGTTACAAAGGGTAATTTGACACTTTTGTTTTTCACAAGGGAGTAAATTCAATTAGAGCTGGCAAATCATCACCACTTGTTCTCACGAGATGCTAGCTATTTTTAGTTACAAATGGTAATTTGACTCTTTTGTTTTTCATATCGGAGTAAATTAAATTAAACTTTCAACGTGTCAGAACGGTTTTTTCTCTTTCTTTCTATTTTCGATGAAGAAGTGTTGTGTATAAAAAGTAAATTTACGACTCATATAAAATGCGAAAAGGTCTCTTAACTTGAGTATTTTGAGCAAAATTCCTCTTGGGGGTTGGAAGGGCTATGTGATCGATGAGTGAGGGAGTTATGCATGTGCGCGTGTCACACCAATCACGGTGTGGGTATCAAAGAAGGAATCAAATTGCCTGTTAGAAAATAAGATGGTACCTACATTAATCTGGAGCAATGTCGGATTATTGTACGTTGTTCAGTCAAACATTTGATGGCTTACTATTTAGCCATCTTACCATTACCGATGTAACATGGTATGTACATCATAAATTCCCAGTTTCTTTCTTGCTGTACATTGCAACCAAAAAACCTTAACTAAATCGTTACTGTAAACAGTTCTACGAATGCTCCTATCACAAAAAAAAAATAACTCTTGCACGCTTTGCGTGCCTATGTTTTTGACATGCTCCACTGCATGAGGCAGGCCACAAAAATTGCCAAGAAGAGGTAGATCGTGGCTGCCATATTGAAAGTTTGCTTGTTTGTTTTTTTCTAATTGGTAAGTAATCATTACTTTACTATAATTGTGCTTTTCCTTTGGAACTATTTAACACATTACACACACATCAACAATAGTGGCCAAGATAGTCTCAAAAAAAACATTTTCTGAACTCCACCAATTTCATATCAACTGCTGTGCAACCTGATGTTAATTACAAATTACTTGACAATCTGCTGAAAAATATTTGCAATACAAACCAATCTCTTGTTAATGTCATTTCAATCATAGACAGCAAAATTGTAAAATTCACTGCAGAACTTGGTGGAACATGAAAAGATATGGCAGGTTATGGCACTCTGCACTATTATGATTACTGATTTGTCGATGAAAGCAAAGTAACTACTCAGTTGCACTTACCATTTTGCTGTTCATGTTTTTATCTCATTTTGAAATAAAGTTATCTTGTGTTAACTTCAATTATTTAATATGTGAATACAGTATGGGGCCCAGTTCTCGGCCAGTCCCAGTTCTCGGCCACTTTTTGTTCAACGTTTATTTTTCCCGCCACAAATGAATCTGAAGAAAAAGCAATTGCTTCCAAAGGTAGCTTGATTCTTTGTCTTTCGTCCTGCCGAGTTTTGAGCTTACAGCTACTATATACTGTGAGCACGTCGAGGTGACGCGACGGTAAGTGAATTTGCTTTCCCCGAAAACGTGTTTGTTTACGGCTACTCGAATTACATAGTTTAATTCAAGTTTATATTTCATCAGTATAGAAGGCTAAAATGAGCCAATTCTTGGCATAAAAAACATAGAGTGATAGAGCTATCTGTTGAATATAAACTTTTGCTGGCCTGTTGTATTTTTTGACCTAAATTCACTCCGCAATATTTCCTTAGTTCTTTTGCGTGTTTGCCTATTCTTGGCTACCCTGCTCGCTGTCAACACCTCGTCTCGCTTGACTGCACTTAAAGACAAAAACTAGGTGTGCAAAAAAACTTCCTTTTCTAATATGAAACAAAGCTCTTTGAGGGTAATTGGTGATCGAAATATCAAAACACAAGCCTTAAGTGATTTAACAACAAAAAATGGTAATAAAACATTGTTTATTCTGATGAATCGGGCGCATTCTTTTGTGGCCGAAAACTGGGCCAGCTGGCCGATAACTGGGCCTAAGAACGAAGCCTTCATTTTCGTTATTACTCAGGAGAGAACAGCGTTGAGCGGTCGATAGCATTACATATATAAACTGAATGCTGAACCTAGTTGTGTATAAAATATCTATGCCTTACGGCAATTACAAGGTAAGAAATACAAGGTTACGTTTTTTGTGGCCGAGAACTGGGCCCCATACTGTACAGGGTTGTCGCTAAGCACCGCCTGCCGGTGAAATTCACCTGCTGAGAAGGAAGTGATCACCGGCTAGATTTTGGCAGGTAGGTCACTCGGTAAAGGACAACAAATGGTTTTTAGATTACACACATACAATCATTTGATATCTCAACCGTACATGTATTAAATGAAAAGTTAAGAATGAATTCCCGACTTTCTTGAGTATTGTTGCCAGTATAACAAGTTTGGTAATCAGAATAAAATCTTGTTTTGAGCACATAATTTTTATTTAGTGTGTTCTCTATCTGTGTACTGCATCTGCCATG
>JAHPZR010019143.1:0-35000 GCA_019787425.1 Platygyra sinensis | reverse complement strand
CTATAACTGTGACATGGCAATAGCACAACGACAGTCATTTTGCTTCTTTTATGATGTACATATCAGGTGCCAAGATTAAAGAACATGGCTTTAATATTTCTAGAGATATTCTTTATTGAGTATTGTCAGTACTGTTTTAGAAGAAACACCTATAATGTCATCACTTTCCTCATTTGCATAATGCAAAAACATTTTAAATATCTCTGAAACAGAAAATGATATTCCAAAAAGGAAAATGCGCTTCTTCTTTACTTTGAAAATCCTTCCAAATGAGCAGCAATTATTATTTTTTACTTCATACAAACTTAATAGATACATTGTTCATGTAATTCCAACAAATACCCTGTGTCAAGTCAGATATGCCCTAGATTGAACGCTAATGAGATTCAAATTCCCTATGATACACCAAGCATCACAAAGTGTCTTTACTGGTAAAAAAAGTCGTCAAAACACACAATTCTGTCAAACATGAAGTAATATGAAAATGTCAAATAACCCTGCCAAATAAGAAGTACTAAATAAACAATACTTGCATTCAATCCAGGACATAAGAGTGGCAAGT
The DNA here is from genome assembly GCA_019787425.1 of Platygyra sinensis. Taxonomy (NCBI): domain Eukaryota; kingdom Metazoa; phylum Cnidaria; class Anthozoa; order Scleractinia; family Merulinidae; genus Platygyra; species Platygyra sinensis. The sequence continues at coordinate 34,438 of JAHPZR010019143.1, read as the reverse complement.
TCGATATCACCTTGATAAAAAATAACTTGAAATCAATACTCACTTTGTATACCCCTTTTGCCAGCCTTTCTTACTATCATCCCCATCCCTGGAAACAGATAATGAAGCTTGCAATTAGCATTATGACTAATAAATGTATTTTGTATAGGGGAATTCCTTTGGAATGATACAAATTGTAATTAGTGGTCCAAGATAACTGAAATTGTGTTGCATAAAAGGAACCAATAAATACTTGTGATACTTTTGATGCAACATGATCTGAGTAAATTTGAATCATTGATCCTGGATGGAACCGTCCCAGAGGAACTCGATCACCCTAACCTGTCATTTGCTTGAGCCAATTCGAATTGCTTGACTGTATATATCGACATCATATGATCCAAGCAATGTATACTTTCATGGAAAAAAGAAGCCTCTTTTACGGAAATTTGAAACAAACATTTCTTGTGGATAATATTGTAGTTAAAGCATCTGCTGTTTTTTTTTAACGAAAAAGACCAATTAAATCACACCAACTGAGAAAGATAGAGCAAGAAACACATGGACATTAGGCTAAAGATGCAATGTTGTGATCGATCATCTTTGGAAGTCCGTGGTGGTGGACAAGCACCTTAAGTATTTTTTTATCACCACTTATGTATACATGCTTAATTCCTTTATGTTCAATTTGTCTTTAGAGAAGTCCAAATTAAAGTGTAATTATATAAAACTTAGTAAAATAAACTTAAAATAGCTCAGAAAAAACTCACACAATTTGCATACATTTTAAGATAAAAATTAGCGAAAAAATACAACGTTTCGATCTCACTGAGATCATTTTCAAGTAAGAAATAAATGAATTCGAATAGAATTTTGCATATAAGAAAAATCACACATGATATATAGAAATATGTACTAAGCGTTACAAAAGGTAAGTGATTAAAACTAAAATACAAAAGGCTAGATCACAATAGGATAAATATTTTTGAAAAAGAATATATAAAATACTCTGCGCTATAAAAATAACTTTGCACGGATGGAGTCAGACTGCGTGTTCAAAGTTGGCTTTAGTTCTATAACTTGCAGAATTGCCTGTTCTTACCGCATTCTCTGTCCCAAAAATTTCACATAATTTCTGTATTTGCACCCTATCAGAAGGCCTCTTTTAACCCATTATGGCCTAAGCTCTCATAAGCAACCACCTCCCATAAGCGACCACCTGGGCTTGATATTTTGGGTGGTCACTTACACAGTGGAGGTTTCAAATTACATGATGCGAGGGAATGATATTAAATATCACATGCCACATGCCAAGAACTTGCAGTTTCCTTTAGTTAAAATAAATATACACAAGAAGGTAACAATTACCTTCCATCTCCATCAACAGTTTCCACATCACTGTCATCACTGAAATATACAAAACATGCAAATTATGAGGGGCATAATGCAATTAACATTTACAAGTTAACTCAAGTTATTGCTGCAGAGCAAGCGTAGCACGCGAGCAGCAACATAATCAGGATTTAAAAAGAATATATAAAAGTGAGTACGAATTCCCGAATTCTTCACTTTTTACCAGAATGCATTGCATTTAACCAGAGTGCACTGCACCACTTTTTACCAGAGTGCACTGCACCACGAACAACACGAAGATGTCATACCGTCTTTTGGCGTGGATTCCAGTGAGAAATGTTACCTCTGATTTACCTGTAAACCGATGTGAAGGAGATTGTGACTGACTTTCAGAACTCTTGCTTTTCTTTTTTTAAATGCAGTTCGTGAAAGTTTGTAAATCTTGACGATTAATTGTGACATCTTATTTTAAATTTTAACATGTGATTTCTTAGCAGTCTCGCCTCTGTGGTCAAATTCTTAAATCAGATGAAGAGAAATCATCGATACTAAAACTTGTAGAATAATTAAAACAACCGGAAACTGTAGGACACACGATCTATTCCTTTTTCTCCAAACATGAATTTTAAAGTGGTACTATGACGAAAAATCGCACCTTTCCTATTTAAGCCATTTTGAAACATAAACAAGTAGACTGCATGAGAAGAAAGATGCTGTTTACTATTTTCAAATATCTCTTTTCATTCCAGAGATATTAAAGTTTTTAAAATATGCAAATTAGCCAAGTGATGACGTCATACACTCAACCAGATTTTGTTCAAATATGATGAAGAGATATCTCAGCCAGTTTGTATCAGATGTGTTTGATTCTTTGCAGTAAGGTTCTACTAAACGTGCTCCTCAATATGAGGGTAACAGTTCTGTTACCATAGCAACATACTGGGTTCCAGACTCCCCCATATTAAAAGCTTTTCTGGTCGCCTTTGGAGTTCCATTTTGATATTTGCTAACAGCACTTCATATGCATGATCCAGCAAGCCTATATGTTAGCTCCACTTTGTGGCCTTGTTTAACATTTTCAAGCTGAAAATCACCAACATATTGAAATCAAGTGAGTGGGGACTGGAAAAGAGTGTGTTGCCATGGGAATGGAATTTTTTATAATCATAGGTTTTTTTTTTCCAATAGAACTATTAGCCTACCAAGTTTCAATTTTTTGCACTGCAAATTGGCCATGATAGCTCTATTTATATAATCAATATAATATTGGGTTGAGTGTATGATGTCATCAGTCATCTCATTTGCATGTTATACCCATTTTTCAAACTTAAATATTTCCGGAACTAATGCAGATATTTGCAAACGGTAAACGGCATTTTTATTCTTTCGTGGAATTCTTTGTGATACACTCAAAAAAACAAGGGGTAAAAATTTGATCATAGTACCAGTAGTAGCATTTTCACACTTCTGGTGATGGATGCCTCGTCGATCGACCCTGTCGACACTCTAAAGAAATTTAAAGCGTACCAGTACAGAATTTATAAGTGAAATTTCTGCTCCTACAATTTCCACATCTTTCGATCCTCATCTTTTCAATTTTCTGGTAAAGGGAAGGTAGATGTGTATCGTATGGGTATGTGCTATATTGTCTCGATCCTTTGTCACACCTCGCCATCGATGTGTCATGATGCATGAAGTTGGTGCATACAAGGACAGATTTTAAGTTGCACACCACAATTTGACACTACTTTAAGAAATAAAGGTTATAATGTAAGACTTATGATAGATTAATGACTACGTAAAATTTGTCATTATCAACAGAATGTGCTGCAGCATTACTATCTTTTAGATACCCTAGTTGCAAATATTAAATTATGGATGTAAGTTTGTAGCAATTATTTAAGAAATAGACAACATGTACCATGTTTGTGCGGAGTTATAGAAACACGAGAAATCTTGAGAGAATGTCTGCAGAGAAATGCTGTGGGAACACAAGCTGCAGACAGGTGTTTCCACAGCTTTATTGAGTTCTCTCAAACTTTCGCAAGTGTTTCTATTAAACAATTAGATTATGAACTCTTGAGATTTCTATCGCCTGATAGTTGACGAGGGCACAACCCGAGTCAACTATCATGCATAGAAATCAAGAGCGAATAATCCAATTGTTTTAGTATAAATCTACTAGTCATTCAAAATTTTATCTAAATCCTCTTTAGAGACACCTGGAAAACACCAAGAAGTGCCGTTATTTTGTTAACAAGGGCACACTGCTACACTACTATCTATCACAGAATAGAACGTGAGTAGCATAGCCAATCAGAGGACGTCATTCGTGATAGAAAAACCTCCATAGAAACAAAGAGGACATGTTTTCTTTTTCCCTTGGAAACCACAGAAGTGAACATAAAGGAAAACACCTTGTTTACTTTGATTATCAAAATGTAAATTCTCTTTGCCCGTGACATCATTATATCAACAGCTTGTGCAAGTTCTGTGTTTCTATCAAGTTTTATCATTAATCTACTGGCGTTCCATCACGAATGACGTCCTCTGATTGGCTACGCTACTCACTATCTATTCTGTGTTATAATCCATCAAATCTTTTCGCTCGTGCGCTATTGGTCTAAACACGTCACGTGACCAAATATCCCCCAGCTTAAACTGGGGGATATCCAAGAATATACCCCAATTTTCAAAACTGCACGCGTTGCGTAAAAGATTTGAAGGGTAATAAACACGATAGTCTCCATTTGGCGTGAAAATATGCTCGGATATTTGTCCGTGGACATTATCTGTTCCTCGAAGCTCACAGTTTTCCTCGAGCGTTTTCCTCGAGCTACGCTCTCAGAAAAACTGTTCGCTTCTCGGAACAGATAATGTCCGCGGAAAAATATCCGAGCATATTTTCGCGCCAAATGGAGACTATTGTTTATATAGATAGTGAGTAGTGTAGCAGTGTGCTCTTGTTAACAAAATGAGGGCCACTTCTTGGCATTTTCAAAGTGTCTGTGAAGAGCATTTAGATAAAGTCTTGAATGAAAACTACATTTATTGCATTCGACTAGGGAGAATGAAAGCCTAATTTTGGCCTGTGACTTTGCAGAGTTGGTTGCCCTGTGTAAGGTTATATTCTGGAAAACCCACATTCCTGTAAGGACACCAAAATGGCCATGACCCCGCTTAATTTTTGCAGGGGCAAACAGTCTGTGCACATTTGGTGAATTTTTGATCACCAATCATTGCACAACAACTAAAAATTGCAACTACTGTCTTTTATTACCTAAAATGCAAGATACATATATACATAACCTTGTTAGACGTATTTCGTAATTTGCTTTACGAATGTAAACTTGTCAATGAAATTAGAACAATTACCAACAGCCAAAAAAGGACAAAAATTGTTTCAAAGGCCTTATTTTACCGCTTTAACACAAAAATAACAGTTTGGTATGATTTCATTAATAATAGGAAAGCTAGCACCCTTTCATTGCGAGGAGTGTATAAGAATTTTCAAAGAAGACATTTGTTAATTATAATTTGGAAAGCTTATTATTCCACAAGGTTTGAGAAAACATAATTCTCTGCTGAAAGAAATCTACACCTGTCCAAACACAAAAATCACACCATTTAAGACCAGTGACGCACATTAAATTCCCGGAACTTGATAACACTAGTTGTAAATTTCTTTCAAATTAATCTTATTGTCTGTTTGTTTTGCGTTAAATTTCTTATTTTGTCTTATAATTAACAACAATTCACCGAAGTGGAGGTAGCTAGTGGTGGATGCTTACCGAGCCGCAAAGCGGCGAGGTAAATATCCAACGCTAGCCACCGACACTGAGGTGAATAGATGTTTTAGTATATACTAAAACAGTGAGATAATATACACCACAAAAATTAATTTGGATGACTTCTTCACTTGTCACGGCTGCAAACCGGGACGCCATTTTCTCTTGAGTTGCTTGGAGGTAAATAGCACAGGATATCTGGAGTTTGACGAGCCAATCAGCATGCGCGTTTAACACTATCCACTGTTTTAGTATATACTAATGTCAATTAGTATAAATCTACTAGCGTTCTATCACGAATGCTGCCCTCTGATTGGCTACGCTACTCACGTTCTATTCTGTGATAGATAGTGAGTAGCGTAGCTGCGTGCACTGGGGGCCGCTTTTTCGTCTTTTCGAAGTGTCTGTGAAGAAATTTAGATGAAAGTTTTGAACGACTGGTAGATTTATACTAAAACAATTAGATTATTCGCTCTCGATTTCTATCGCGCGATAGTTGACTCGGGCTGCGCCCTCGTCAACTATCACACGATAGAAATCTCGAGCTCATAGTCTAATTGTTAATTATTTTTACCCACTCCACAAAAGGGCGTTAAGCTCCAAAAACCCCAAAGGATTTTTCTAAGTCATAAATAATACCATCTGGTGAAGCTCCTAGCCACCAAAATGCTGAGTTAACGATTAGTCACCTCTTATACAGTTGTTTATCTTGAAACTCTTGAAATATTAAGTGTTTGCTTTCCTCCCAGCAAGTCATTTCTCGAAAGAGATCTTGGATCATAAAGCCAGAGCGATGTACCTCTTAATTATTCCATTCCCACCAATGGTTTGAAAAATTTAACTGCATTCACAGCATAAGCTGAAGCTAAGAGATGAGGACAATGTCCCTGCCCGGCTTTACAAGGACATCTTCTAAACACAATATTCGAAACCGAGTTGCTGAATTCCAAGACCGTTTTCATTCCATGCAACTTTTCCAGCTAAGACATTGATCGATAGCATTTTCCTTTCATAACACAACATGAAATGTGTAATTCCAGAAAAATATCCATACCTCCCCCACAGAAGGGATTTTTTCTAATCCCCACCCCACCCCTCTGGAAATTCCAATTAAGCTTCATACAGTTCTTTAAATGGTTTTGGCCTAATAGAACCCCCACCTCCCAGGAAATTCCAATCCCTTCTGTGGGGTGAGTATGGATATTTTCTGGAACTGCACAATGTGACAAAAGCATTGTGGACATAATCTTCTACAAAGAATACCTGAGCCCTATGATCCGATTTCTTATCCTTGATAAACTCATCTAAGCAATTTTGGGTTAAAGTTTTACAAGTTTCTTCACTCTTAGCTGGTCATTTTTAGCAAGCGAGCAAAGGTCAACACATTAAAGATGGCAGTCACATGCCTCCAGTGACCAGTCCCTGTGCTTGCATACAAAAAGGTCTATTTTCTTAGAACACCTCTGAAACATCCACCCTTCCATAGAATTCCAGTAGTGTTCTGAAGGTTGCCAAAGATCACTCGGAAATTGCCAATACAAAGATTTTTCAATGTTGTTGTGAACGGGCTTTTAGGACATTTTGGGGGACAAAGAGCACTGCAACCTACCTAAGTAAACAATTTATGCAAATACTCTGTAAATTGCCGAGTGTATTATTAACAAGTAAATTCACATGATTAATATTTGTGGGTAAATATTTAGTACTGACAGTAAATTAAGCAAAATGTAAGCAAAAATATTTGTCCTCATCTAATTTTCCTGCCAGTTGGCAGGAAAATTTTTCAAAAACTACAAATTGTACTCACACTATGGATTCATGCAATTTTGTTGGCCTTTGAAGAAGTTACTCATGCTTTTATATTCCAAATTTCACTCAATATCATGTGATTCAGGTGATGTCTTGCAACCCTAGACAAATATACCACTGGGTAGGAATGGGTAATGAACGATATTTGGAATTGACAAAACCAGAGAATAACATGTCACAGAAATTAACTTAACTTATATTCAGTTCAAATATTACACGCTAAACATCACCAGCCCAAGGCGTTACTCCTTGACAGCTGAGTCAGTTAATAAGATTTCATATTGGGTCAGACGATACGCTTGTGTGAGCTTATATTTACCATGATCACCAGTTAACCAAACACAGATCGGAATGAGCACTTTCCTCAAGTTATTATACCTTACGGATGTTCACAACAACACTTGAAGAATTCATGAACATCCATGTTATAAGCTTGGTAAAGCGACGGAAGCTATAACCTTCCAGACACGCAAGCTTCGATCTCAAGCTTGTTTAATAACAAGCAATGAATAGAATGTCCTGCCTGGTTCATAAGCTTACATACTTCAAGTTTGGCAAAACTTAGAAAGCTAATAATCTGGACTCCAACACAACCAAGCCCCCACTGTACGCCCGAAAATCAAGATTGTCCAAATGTTGATCGAATTTTGGCCGTGCTCAATCCAAAGTAAGTTCAGCTAATTCGACAAATTCGAATGTCAGTCGTGTCAGACAGATCTGATGAAAGCAATGATTAGAATTCTCAACTTACTCCACGATGTCGGAGACAGCCCTTCTCTTTTTCCTTTTCCCCGAGGAGGCGTCCATGTTAAATTGCTATGAAGGTACTTTGTACTGACTACCTACATTCAGCTGAGCGAGCTCAAGCTCAGGCAACAGTGTACAGTAAAGCAAAATGTGAGCCAAAGTGAAGATCCCAGTCTCCCGCAGAATTTGAATCCATGGAGACTGGCACCTACTGGAAAAAACCTGACCTGTTGCATGCTTGGTCTGCTAGATATTGAGACTTTCGAACGGCTGTGAAAAACATTGGCTATATATAGCTGGTCTCTTAGTCTGGTATTTCGTTGAAAGGGATTCGGGAACAAATCAGAGAAGTCTGTTCTGTAGCTTGTTGCTACTTAAAACACCTACCCGAGGGAAAGTGATAGAGTCGACTTGTTGAGTGGTGCTTCACGGTTTGGTTTTTTGGGGGGGGTTTAATACACTTTTTGGCAGACATTTTCGCTTTCATCTTTTTAAGGCAAAACTTCGGCACTAACGGCACTCAAACAAAAGAAGCACTTGATATTTTTGAACATTTTTTTTTATTTACGGGACTATATAGACACTCTTACAAAGAATAATATAAAAACTCTAGATACTCGGTTAATTCTGTGGAGTCATTAAGGGAAAATATAAAATGCCTGAACCAAATATTTTTTAGAACCAGCTGAAGATACGTTCTGGGTATTCCAACATGCCTTGTTGAAAAGTCTTCATTATTTACGAGTTGGTCGCAGACTGTGTCTTTACAGATGAGTTATTTACAAGATTGAGTCAAGATGATCCGAGGATATTCGGTGTAGACATTTTGGAGACTGACGGGAGTGGTAAGACTTTTCAACTAAATATAAACATTCCCATTTGCATTCCGGCCGAAAGCTAACCGTAAACAGGCTAACCTGAGAGCTATTCAGGATAATCTGATTGAAATTCAGGCTAACAAGAGCGCTATTCCAGTAGGCCTAAACGGTAGTCTGCAGTCCGCTGCAAATGTCAGACACCGCGGGATATTAGCCAAGTTCCCTGTTTGCTTTTTTAAGGCTGATGTATCACCTAAACTGTCCTGAAATTTGAAGTAGTTTTTAGAATTGTTAAGATTAAAATCTTCAACATTTCAATATCTCTTTCCCAAAATGCCGCAAGACATTGGTTATGATTTTAAGTGGAGGGACTTGGCGTTTCTTGCGGAAACGTGAACGATATATTGGCAGAAAGACCTGTTAAGCGACGTCAAAATAGCCTTCAAGGGACTCACCTCACATCGATTGTTAATCAGAAAAAAAATCAAGCTGTAAACAATTTACAACTGAATTTAACAAGTTAGTAAAGATATCAAGGATAGCACTACATCTACATCTACATCTACATATGGGGATCCTGCAAATTAAGGGGGATACTGATCGCTGCAAGACAGAAAGTCAACAGAGGGGAATAGAAAATAAATTAAAAAAACCCCTAAGAATTATTGAAATTAAAAAAAGAGGGTTAATATTAATTCAGTAAATATATATCCTAACTAAAATCCAATCATCTAAACGGAGTGCTATCTTAAAAATAATGAAGTTTTTCCCTATTTCTAAAACATTGCTAGGCAATGAATTCCATTCTTTGATTGTTCTATAATAAAATAAGTTCTGTAGTTTCTGTAGTCTTCACTATTAAGTTTTAAGTTCATTAAGGTGGCCGAACACAGTTTTCGCGCGTTCTTTTGCTGATGCAATTCAGCACGTGCACAAGGATTTCAAAAAACAAACATGCCGTCAATAGAGCGATCATTTTATTTACTCAAACACCCGCACTATCTGTGTTATTTTTCTCTATAATTGAACGCAGTGTATTGATGGCTTTAGTCTTTTATTACAAAGATATGTTAGAAAAAGGCAATGATGCAAAGAACCCAGCAATTTTCAGTTTTTGTTTGTTGCCCAAAAGAACCCAGTTAAGGTGGCCGAACACAGTTTTCAAGTGTCTATGCCTAATTCACCATAACTTTTAAACTATTTATGCTTTGGTGCCCATTTTTTGCAAGAGTCAAGGTTAACCACAGAAATATTTATTCTCGCATTTTGACTAGGGTGTGTGCTGTTGCCATGGCAACGGGGCTGGTTAAAAAACAGGCTTAAATAATGGTTTTTGTTTATTTAAAAAAAATTCAGTCGTTAGATTGTTTTTATATTTTGACACACTAAGAATTGACATTAAATCCCCTCTGTCAACACGCTTTCAATAAAATTTTGACATAGGCGATTTTTCGTAATTCGCCGTTAATCGTTTTCTGTATTATTAAAAATTCCCTATGTCAAAATTCAGATTTTTTTGATAGATCATTCACGTGGTCTCGTGGTAAGATCAATGGCGCAAGGAACTGTGGTTATTGCATGAATGGAAAAATTAGCATGCGTTGTTTTCCATGTGTTCTCTAGCATTCTCTTGAAGAATGTTTTTTTACGCTTTTGTTATCCTTTAGTGATGCGTAGTGGGAGAGCCTGGACAACAGAAGAAGTAAACTAGTTGTAATCACTCCTGACGTTGTATTGTATTATTGATGATGTTTTATTGTGTAAAAGTAAAATTTTAATTTAGAAATAACCAGGCATCTGTTTTATCAGATTGAAGCAGAGTTCCCTATAATCATCAAGTGCTATTTGCGATCTGTTGAAGTTAATGTTATTTTAAAAGTCACAGATTTAACTGGTACCATTTATATGTTTTATGTACACAGCTTTGTTCAACATTTTGGAAACAAAATTTCTCTCCACTTCCTCTCGGGAAACACTGATTGAGATTCGAGGGAAACAAAATTCGCTGTTCCCCAAGAGCCCAAGGGACCAGTCATTACTACTGAAGTGATTGCTATGTAGCTAAGAAAAACAAAAACAAGAGATTCCAGAGACTTCAACTCCCGGGAGGAGGTACTCTCAGGAAAATTGGGTGGGGGTGTGCTGCCCACTTCCTAAAACCCTTACCCTATTTATGACCAAAATCTGCGATATTCCCTACCATATTTATGACCTGACCAAAAATTCGGAACCCAATTTATGACCGACCCTCACATCAAAATCCTGTTTCAGACCTGCGTTATAATTATTTCCGTGGTTCAGACCAATTTTAAATTACGGTAAACATAATTTGTGAAAGGCTTTAGTTTATTTTCTTTTTCGATAATGATGAAAAAGTGGCTTCTTCTTAGAACATACCCATATTATAAGGCTAAAGTACAAAAACAATACCCTATTTATGACCTAAATCAGCTAAAATCGATACCCTATTTATGACCAAAACGGCTGAAAAACCATACCCTTTGGGGCCGCACATACCTATATAGCCCATGTAAGGGAGTACCCCCCCCCCCCGGCTTCAACTGCACGCTCTGATCACGTGCAACAGCGGTGAACATTTCAGTGAACTGTTGTTTCCCGTTTGACGTCATAGTTTTCACAATGTTTCCACATTGGCGGCAAACAGTTTCGTTGATTGATGTCATGTGACCATGAACTAGCCAATGAATGGGTGCGCTGTACTGAGAGGGAAAAACGCCTGGGGCCAGCCAAATAACAACATAATTGATGATCATTACAAATCGTGGACAATAAATCTTGTACCCCGATTACTTCTTCTTACTCTCCAGGAGGTAGAAAATTTGGGCACCAAGTAGACTAGTCAGATGGAGTCAGGTTTTGTCTTTTAGATTATTCACCGATATATATAATATATTGAAGTAATGAACTCGCCAACGCCGGTGAACACAACCTGATTGATTATCTGAACTCAAAATTCCGCCTGGCGATTGATTAAATTGGTAAAACTGTGATGGAAAGGCGAAAAAGCATATGTCAAGCACTCTGTGGTCACTAATGAATTTGCTGCCTTATTTCGTTCAATTTCGTTGCGGTAATTTTACAGCTAGTCTGACAGCCTTTAGCCTGTAGATCAATAAAAACACATTGAACAACATTAATTTCATTTGCATTTGTACAGTTTGCAAAATGACTTCATCACGGAAATTAAATACTGACAACAAAGCTTTGAAAACTCAGTAAAGTCTACAAAAGACTTCATCGTGCAAAGTAAACATTGTTAGTAGGACTTTGAAAATTTAAGTTTTCAGTAGGAAAAAATCTAAAATTAACTTCGTTCATGGTCTTACATCATTGTTCCAGCCTAAACATGGCGGAGAAAAGCGAGGCAACGTTACTATTTCGTTTAGTTGTTCTGATAATCTACATTTTGCTTGGATCATTGTTATTTTCTCACATCGAAATCAAGCGAACTTCCAGGGAAGAACTTAATGATAAAATTTCTCGGGGCATAAGTGTTCTGCTAAGGCAAAATTCATGTGCTGTTAATTTATCTGAAACACAACTGAAAGCGTTCGTCTCGCAGGTTTTTGAACAGGTTAATGTCGAAAGCGACGAAAGGTGGCAGTTTAAAGACGGTTTAACGTTTAGTTTTGAGCTACTCACAACCATTGGTAAGTAAACACTGAATCTGCTTGAGATTTTGCAGCATTTTATGTTCCCGCATTTTCTTTCAGTCCGATAGCAGATAATCATATGGCAATGAAGGGCAAAATCATGTGCATTTTCCGGCCGCCAACATCGCTCTCGATTGTCGGCGCTCAAAAAGCGTTGTCAGCAGCAGGTCTACTGAGGGGCCACGGACGAAATATATTTTACTGTTGTCATCTAAACACGTTACTTTTATGGTAAAGTATGAATGGTCGAGAATGGGTAACAGCGAATTGTTGGGAGATACTAAAAAGTAATGGTGGTTGATTAGCGGCCGACCCGGGCCTAATGTCTCAGACCTACTTTATATGAACTAATAAGCATTTTTTGTTTTGATAAGGAAGCTCATCTAATCTTTGTAATGGAAGACTACAGTGAGTTTTGAATTCATCACAACCATTTTTTGAATTCTCCAGATGTTCTATGCAATGAGGACATTTACATCAAAGCCCTGCACAAAAAAATTTCAAAATGACAGTACCTCCTGATCCTTATTAGGCCGGAATTCGGAAATGAGCTAACCTGATTTAATTTACTGTGTCTTCCATTACAGGTTACGGCACATCTCCTCCAACAACTCAAACAGGCAGACTTCTGAGCGTGTTCTACGCTTTATTTGGAATTCCACTTTTTCTTGTTGTTCTCAAGGACGGTGGCGAGATCATCAACAAACACATTACTAAAGCTGTTATAACGGTCGAGAAATTCCTCTTCAGAACAGAACAGCCGCAACATGTCAAGGGAAAAGTATTGTGCGTTTTCGCATTTGCAATGCTGCTGTGTATTCTTGCTTTGGCTGCGAGAGTTTATACCTATCCTAAATATGGAAACCCGAGTTATATTGATGCGCTGTACGTTTTGTTCATAACATTTACAACCGTTGGTTTTGGGGATATTACGTTTGAAGGATCCAGTAGAAGTATACCGATGGCACTTTTGGGATTAACCCTCATGTCGACAATCATTAACGCAATCTCGGTTTGGTTTGAAAACAGAGGGAGTGTCAGGTGTATAAAATGTTATAAAGTAAAAGTGACAAGTTCGGTTTGTAGCGAGAGCATGACCCATACAGCAGACATTTGCGTCGACGAACACGTACCACAGGTAACTGAAGAAGTCACCGAATTCAAAATGTCAACTCCTACTTCCATGAGTTGCTCATCCGTGCAATGAAATTCTTTTATGCAAGGATTATAAAAATTAAGGCAGTGACGGTGCGCATTTTAATACGTTTTAGAGAAGGAGGAAGACTATAATTTAAAGTACTGCATTGTACTCGGTACTGTACTGTACTGTTCTGTACTGCAGTTGAAGGATCATATTACTTTAAGTGGACCATTTTGAAATTTTAGCAACCGGGCGTTCGAATATTCAGTTTGTAGAACTCAGGAGACATTATTGATTAAGGATTTAAAACCTGCTTTTAACGAAAATGTGGGTGGCGAGAAACTCTTTTTCACTAGCCTTTAATTTATTTTCCAGCAGATATATGAGGTCTGTATATTAATTAGGTTCCATTCTCAAGTTCTCTTGTATTATATTCAACCGTCACTTCTGAGGATGTATGTTGAGGCAGTGTGGTTCTCGAGAAACAAAATTCACTGTTTCCCTCGAGACCAGTCGTTAAAGTGTTTTCAAAATGTACCGTTTCAGTAAAATTGTCACGATAAAGCGCATATTTCAATTGTATGTTTTATTCCACTGAGGCCCGAGGCTGCTTCTTTGAATTCCATTTGCCGTTATTTTTAGGATATAAAACTACTCTTTCTCTATCGAATCGCAAAACATTATGCGACCATCTGTTGCTGTAACAATTGCTCTTGGTTCTCCTATCTTAGTCATGGTTTTTCTAGTAAAAGAACCTTCCACTGTAAGCTGTTGAATGCGATAATGTTTTTGTCACATACAACTTGAGAGGATTCTGACGATTGCAATATTCTTCAATATAAGATAAGTAAGAATTAGTTTTTTACTTCTAAACTGAATGTCAACTTCTTCAATAAACACAATGATGTAAAGGACCGTAAACGAAAATGTTGCCGGTTTACGTAGGATTTGTAAAAGATCTGATCAGCCAAAAATAGAAAGACTAGAAAACAATGATGCAAGGCTGGTACTACGTAACTAGGGTATCTAAAAGATAGTAATGCTGCGGCACATTCTGTTGATAATGACATATTTTACGGTAGTCATTGATCTATCTGCGCGTTCCAAGTCTTACATTATAACCTCAATTTCTTTAAGTCGTGTCAAGTTGTGGCGTGTAACTTAAAATCTGTCCTTGTATGGATCAACTTCACGCATCATGACGAATCGATGGCGAGGCGTGACAAGGGATCGAGACAATAAAGCACATACACATACACATACACACAGGATACACACCTTCCCCCCCTCCCCCCCCCCCTCCGCCCCCAACTTTACCAGAAAATCGAGAAAATGAAATTTGAAAGATGTGGAAATTGTAGGAGCAGAAATTTCACTTATAAATTCTGTAGAAGTACGCATTAAGTCTAGAGTGTTGACAGTATTGTAAATGCGTCGATCGCTAGCCTGCGAACTATTTCCGGCTATCGCTTGTCTCTGCTGGCGGCACTAGTGACAGCCGGAAATACGTCTGCGTTCGCAGGCTAGTCGATCGCCGGATATGTGAAACTGCTAAAACTTAAGTTTAAATTCATGTTTGGATGAAAAGGAATTGATCGTAGCATATATCAAATAAGCGTGTTCTACAGTTTCCGTTTGTTGGAGCGAGACTGCACATCGTTTTACAGGTAAATCAAAACAAAATTTCAGTGGAATCCACGCGAAAAGACTGTATGACATCCTCGTGTTGTTCGTGGCGCAGATTTCCAAATTGTCTGCAAGAAAACAACAACGACACATTAATACATATGACGCATCGCTGGTGATCGTGACAAAAGCACATGGTGATCTTAACTGTTTGGACATGAATTGATACACATCAACCTCCTCTTTACCAAATCCAAATAAACGAAAGACGTGGAAATTGTAAGAGTAGAAAGCTGACTTATAAATTCTGAACTGATACGCACATGTCTCTAGAATCGAATGTGACAGACTCTGATAAGGACCAGCTGTGAGGACGCGTCCGTGGCGATATGTGAAAATGCTGAAGTTTTAGCTTAAATTCATGTTTGGATGGAAACAAATCGATCGCAGCAGATATAAATTAGCGTGTTTTACGGTTCTCGTTTGTTTTAATTATTCTACAAGCTTAAGTACCGGCGATTTCTCTTCATTAAGAATTTGACGAAGGGTGCGAGACTGCTAGGAAATTGACGCACTAAGTTTTAAATTATTGTGTGACAATTAATGGAATAGTTCAGATAATTCTTAATTAACGACAACAGCAAGGGTTGTGAAAGCCAAGCACGATCTCGCTCACATCGCTTTACAGTCTTTACAGGTAAATTAAAGCAAACCATAGCCACTAACCTTTCTCAAATGCAATCCACGCGATAAAGGACGCCAGCACAACGGTGTCACAACCTCGTGTTGTTCGTGGTCAGGAGCAGTCGCGGCGCAATGCATTCTGGTAGAAGGCGCAATGCATTCTGGTAAAAAGCCGCAATGCATTCTGGTAAAAAGTGATGAATTCGAGAATTCGTACTCCCTTTATATTCTTCTTAAATCCTGTTTATGTTGCTGCTCGCTCGCTACGCTCGCTGCGCAGCAACTAGGCCCTAGTCAACCACACCTTTGTTTTTGTTTACACGCGAGAATTTGGCTTTTACATTTTATTTGGAGCCTGTCGAAACGAAGAAAAATCACTGTGAAACTACTCAAGATAATTGAATATACCTTCAGGAACACAGCTTACAGTAAAACAATAAGAATTCACTTCACCATGCTATATCAAGAGACTATGAGGGTGATAGTCTCTTGGCTATATCAATAATTTCAATGTCATCGAAAATAGCGGAGGCTGACTATGGTCCTTTAACGGGACAACGGCATGTGGCCCGACTTATACTACAGACGGATCATCCTTCTAGGACGAGCTTGGGCAAAGAACGGTAGCTCGTCTGATAATCCGTGTGTGTATAAATACGGGCAAGCAGACGGATCATCCATTCAGACGAGCTATCGCGATAGTCCGTCTTTTCAGACGAATCATCATGGATAACTCGTCAAGACAGATGATCCGTCGCTGTGTATAAATGCGGGAAGAAGACGAACTATCCACGAAAACAACTCCTCGTTACAAGAACCGAGCAGCTGTTTTCAATAAACTATAAACACGGTATAAACACGGGACGAGTCACACGACACACACCGATAGTTCGTCTCATATTCCTTCCCGTATTTACACTAGACGGATGATCCTTCTCGACGGATGATAAGTCTGGACGGATGATCCGTCTCCAGTATAAATCGGGCCATAGAGTCCAGACTGAAAGCCAAGAATTGCAACCTCGGACAGCTGTTTCGACCTTGTTGGGTCTCGTCAGCACGGTGTATAGCAAAATAGACAGACTGGAAAGAAAATAAGCTTCAAGAAATTTATCCTATTGTTTCGCTTAAGTGCACGACATGCGTTACGAAGTCTATGCTCGTACTCTGAGGCCTTCGGCTGGTATCGACAATGGCTACGATTCGATTAAAAGAATTTGTCGTCAATCTTGGCGAGAGCAATCGGGTGCCAATTGTTTATTCTCGGGCATTTACGGAATATCCTCGGGCGGAAATCTTAATATCATTACAGAGACTCTTAATATTATAATTCAGCGCTCGCCAGTCGACACTCGCAGTCACCTGTATAACGTTAGAACTGTACACTTCCATATGATGTCGACAAACGCTTCGAGACATTATGGCGAATGGGCTCTTTCAAGCTGGTATGACATTTTACCGGGACCTGATCGTCTTCTCGAGGTCTCCACTTCATTAAATGAAGACGACGCTTGGCGTATGGTTCACAGTTGGTCGGCTAAACTGCTCAACGCTGCAGTCGGTCCAGAAAAGCTTCAAGGAATAGCTGACTCGCTAGTGCAGCAGCACTGGAACCAAGCTAAGAGAATGGGATGCTTAGGAATCCAGTTCACATACATAAATGGATTTTATCACAGATTTATTTGGAGGAGCTCGTGACTGGTTAATCTGCTAGCCTTCTGCCTTCAGGACTACTCAAGCGGAGTATTGCAAATGTTTCAATGTAACATTCTTTCGTTCGTGATTTTCCCGCTTTGGCCTGAATCTGTTTCTACACTTATAAATTTGTAACATATATCCTGCCTTAATTGTAAATAACCTTCTATTCACAGTTACTTGAAAAATGCTAACCCAGTGTTTCTCCAGTGTTTTTCTTACAATTTATGCAACCCTACTTGTATTTAACACGACCGGCAAATAAAAGATCATCAATTGATGAGGTTTCGTGACCTCTCTCTGAGACTTCGATTCGCGGGTAACTGATTAATTAAACTAAGACTTGAATTTGCATCGATGGAGTTCAAGAATAATTTAGAGCGGTGTAGCATGAACATAACGTATACGTGTATTAACTTAAATGTTTCGTGTAGCCTCGGGCAACAGTAATAGTAAATTTTATTTATCACAATGCGATAAAAACGCCCACACACGGTACGAGTGCGAAAACCAGAAAAACAATCACCGTTTATGGAAGCCGAAACAAAACGATAAATATTACTGGACACATGGGTGATAAACATTAAGATGTTTTTCACAAAAAAAAGAAAAATATAAGAAATGTTGATTAATATTATTAGTAAAATTAAAATTTCGATATTGGTTCGAGATGTTGTCATTTTGATCAGTTAAATATAGAGCAGGTTCTGTCCTCATGAAAATAAATAAGACTTTTGCAGACAGTTGCAAAAGCCGCTGGATTTTTCGCCTGTTGTTATTTTTTGAAAAGCCTATTATGAAGGGTCAGCGAGTCATGCTAAGCTGAGAGAGGATAATATTGCTTTTTTAGCGACGACCTACTGTTTTAAAACTGTGAAGTGCAATAATCTGACAGGATAAGAAACTTTTCATTCGCCATGAGCACTATGTAAATATAATTACACATACCACGCTATAGGGTTGTGGAGGTGAGGATAATTAAATAAGGCCCCCTCCAGAGTGCAACGGAGATGTTTAAAAAGGCAGCTTTATTTCTACGGTTAGGCCTACCGTCCACACTGATCCATCACGAAAACGGGGCTTTTAATTCGAACGCTGTTCAAACCGGAATAATTTGAAGAAGGAAGTATGGTAAGCTGGTAACATTACATGTTTGAACGAATTACACTCTCTTTTTTTATAAGAATATTGTTTTTTTTTTCGGACGGGGCTGGATATTCTTATTTTTCAACCGATTTTAGGCTGAAGCTGTTCTTGTGAATGTTGTAAGATTATCGTTATGACATTTTTGTTTTCTAATGTAATAATTGGTGTCTGGATGTGTGAGGTGGCTCGATCGGATTTTTGAGTAACGATACCGTTCAAATTTGAGTGACCAGTGCACCACCATTGTCAATACAACAGAGAAAGATGCTAGAGAAAGATGGAAGTTTCAAAGTGGGGTATATTCCACCAGGATCTGAGTTACAGTAGCAACGAAATAACGCCATACACCATTTTACATAACACCGACTATAGATGGCCGTTAGGGTACTAGGGTCAACTTTGGAAATACGACGCAAGGATCTCGGACTTGACGTAGTTGTCTGGCAAATTTTAAAAATTCTATAAGAGCGCTTTCGAGAAAATTGCGAATGAAGTTTCAAGATGTCAAAATACAACAGAAACGGAGCTATTTTAAAAGTTATTACAAACAACCCTAAGTTCTAGCTCCCCAGGTTTGAGCGCCCCACATCTTGGTTCCAGCGCCCCGTGCTGCTAGTTTATGCGCCCCACTAAACATGTGATTAAAGGAGATTAAATTAATTTAATAAATCTTTTTTGTAAGTAAACGTTTATGTGTGTTTGTGTAAATCATATTTTTCGCTCGACCTTTATACGGCGTCCACATCATTGTAAGCGACGAAACTGTATATCGGCGTGGGTCGCGAATGAAAATTGCGAAGTAATGTTTGCTTGAGCTAACGGCGTCGGTAGCGAACACAAAAGCGAAAGAAGTTTTGTAGTTAACAAATAATCGAGTTCGATCTCGATAAATACCCAACGAAACACAACAAAACTTATACCTAATTAAACCTTAATTAGAGAGAAAACGTTTATTGATGTTTCTGTGATGCGAATTGAGTAGCGCGAATGAAAATTGCAAAGTTGAAATTTTACTCGCGGCTTCACCGTTCGCAAAAAATGGCGGCTCCGTCGCAAAATATCGCTCGCTCGCCAATCCCGCCAGCTACGCAGGCTAGTTTACTTTGGATATTTTACTTTACGTATGTGTGGGGCGCTAGAACTTGTATGTGGGGCGCTCAAAACAGGGGCGCTCGAACATCGGGGCACTCAAACCGCAATTGATATAAACACAGTTATGGAGAGCAGCAAATGTTTGCGGGAATCGGGAGACTCGGAAAACATGGCACAAAAAAATAATAATACATTTCTTTATTTCTCATGATAGTAAAATTAAATTCAATAGAGGCATAATTTAGTTATGAAGGTATATTTTCTAGAAAATCGCGAACATCGCATAAATCGTGTGACTACTGCTCAAATAGAGTTCACCAGAGTAGTAGTAGTAGTAGTAGTAAACTATAAAATGTATGTAACGTAATGATTTGATTTAGCGCGTAGCCTCCTTCCAGCAAGCGTCCGGGTGTTTTTTAGACGCGCTCCTACTACAACAAGTAAAATTTAAGACTTAGCCCGGCATTTAGACTAGATAGATGATACGAATGTATTATGAAGTCAGCTTTAACATCTGAATGTAATAATGAACATTACGAACATCAGAGCTCCCTATTGTTACAGTTCTTGACTGTCAGTATCTGTTGTTTTTCATTAATTAAAAATATTGTACCATTTTCACATGATCATAGACCCTTTGCATAAATGGCGGCTTAATTTGAATAACAATACTTGGTACATCCTTAGCCTCACATTCATGTTTCAAGACAAAGGAAATTTCACATGAATGTGAGGCTAAGGATGTATCAAGTATTGTTATTCAAATTTGGGCGCCATTTATGCAAAGGGTCTATGTTCAAAGGAAATAAGCGCGCCGTCTCCACTAAACGCCCTGGCCTACGAACAAGCTTCCGGTGAGCCCGAGCAAGGCGTCCCGTCCTGTCCCGTCCCGATACTCTTCGCAGTCTCCGAATTCTTCAGTTTCGCGCTCGCGTAATTTTTTTCCGTTCTCGCGGGGAGCCTGTCTGCAGGTTAAAAACGGCCCTTCTCCATAAACACCGCTAAATCGAGTTATTACGGTAATAGCAATTTCAATATACATGTATGGTAAATACCCACTAAAAAGAGTTTTTTCAATGGCCATTTTGTTGCATAACTATGAAGGAATTATAATAATTACGTTACCTTAGAAGCCGAAACAACTTTAACCAGTAAACACTTGTTCGTAATTTGTTATCGCCTCTGGAGTTTATGTACTAATTAATATATTAAGAACTTTTTTCTGTCAAAATCGATAATTTTTTATACATAGGTTAAAAATCTTTGTGTGATAGCATGTCTACAAATTTACACGAATTAACAACATTTTTGCTAAGTATTAACAATTATCCTGCGAAATCGCGCGGAATATCGTCTGATACTTAGCCGACGAGGCCGTAGGCCGAGTCGGCTAAAATCAGACGATATTCCGCGAGATTGAGCAGGATAATTGTTTTATTATTCAACAAATTGGTAACAAAATTGATTTCCAAGCTCGTAACATTTTTAAACCTTTCTGTGGACATTTTTTCACTTCACTTTTTCTTCCCACGTACGAAGCTACGTATATCGCCGGATATCTGTTACCTACGGATGACAGATATCGAGAGCATCATGACCATATTTGGATAGTGTTACAATTTGTTGAATAATAAATATGAATATATTTATTTAATTTTTGTATTCAAACAAGACAACCGTTTGTCTGTAAATTCCTGTTGATAAAATACAAAGTTTCGTGTTCATAGTTAATTTTTTAGAATTAAATGAGACCTAGTTCTTTCTTGCGATGATTATAAGCTTCAAACCGTGCTAGACCATAATCCTGAAAAGGAAACACGACACAAACAAGTTGTGAGGAAAAAGGTGGACCAGCAAATGGAGATAGGCAGTTTAGATGTATTAAACTTCTAACCTAGCTCAGAGACTTAAAGAAATAAAACAAAAGAAATTGATCGAACATCCCCAAACCTCAATATGACTTCTTTTGTTTTATTCTCCCACGCCTCTGAGCCAAACAAGAACATTAGTATATAGAAACTCGCAAATAGCAATTGAAGACCTGATTTCTGTAAGACCCCTACCCTTGAGAAATTCAATCAACCAAGCATTGTCCTTCTGTTTCAGTGCCTTTGATCATGTCTTAGGGAATGCCGCTTTTGATAAAAAGATTTTACTTAGCGATATTATGCTTACAAGGCAGTATGTTTGCCTGAAATAGAGCAATTCTGAGTGAAAAAAAAAATCAATGGAAATGTCATATACACTCCATGTCCCATCCCCTTAAACCTCCGCCGTAAACTTTTCAAAACAGCTGGAACTCTCGGCAAAAAAAACCTTACGCAATCGGATTAAGTTGAATTTCATTGTATTTTTAAAACCTTATTTGCAAATAATGTGGAGTTAGCCTGTTTAAATCTACTTGCATATCTTCACAAATGCTTTATTATTGCCTTTGCTGTTATCTATTCTGTTGTAGACAGTGACTAGCCTAGCAGTTTGCCCTTGTTAACAAATTGGTGACTGACCACTTTTTGTATTTACAATGTGACTCACTGAGGAGGATTTAGTTAAGACATTAGTTCTGAACATCTAGAAGACTTACATGTTAAAACAATTCAGTTTTTAGCTCCCTATTTCAATGAATGATATATTTGACTCTAGTTCATCCTCATCAACCATCAGGTGATAGAAATCTCCTGCTCATAATCTATTATTTTCAATGATGTCCCCAAGCTAAACTTACCAGGTAATTAAATTGGATGTTATGACTACCATTGTTTAATCTTTCCTGTACAACACCCCATAAACTCCACATGAAATGTGAAGCAAGAGCAAACCTACAGTGCAAAGAGAAGAAATGACAGGGTGAGCCAAAAATAAGTCCTTTGATTTGTTCTTACATATGATCAATTGGAGGACAGGTGCACAGATGACATCATTAATGTACATTTGTTTTTGTTTCTTTATCATTTCCATGTTGCCATGCATCTGTTCAGCAAAATGTGATAACAGCATCAGTGACAAACTCGGCTTTCACCTATAGAGCATGCTATGATGTTATGTTACCAGTACCATTGCCACCCTTTTCTTAGCCTGCTCGCAGGCTCACGGTGGAGCACAAGTGCTGCGGGATAAGAAAGTACTTTCTTGATGCCTCTTCACCAGCCTCCTTCCCACTGGATCACTTTGCTCTTCACCTTGCTCTTCGCCAGCCACTCAATCCAGCGATGAGCATTCTAACCATGAGTCCACTGTACATGTGCTTCCCACATGTAGAAGTAACAGGCACAAAATGCATGAAAATGATGATCACACTTTACCTATTGACTTGATCCAACAATTCTGATTCCTCTATTGTTGGTTCAGCACAGGGATGGTTGTTCTGTGTATCCTTTCCAAAGTAAGCTCTGACAAAGAGCAGCTGTCAATAAAAAAAAGTACCATGAATGATGATGGTACTATAGAGTTTCTCACAAAAGAGTTCTTTGCACTTGAAAAAGATTTAAGGAGAATATTTGCTCAATGCATAAAAACATGCTGAATATTCTTGAAATATCTATAACTTTTCCCAAAGAAGGCTGTTTTGGTTTGAATTGTCCCCTTCCTCCAGAAAGCTTAGGTCCAAACTTTCCACGTTTAGCTTGGCAGCAGTCATCTCATTTGCATATTTTACACATTTTTCAAACTTAAATATCTCCGGAACTAAAGCAGATATTTGCAAATGGTAAACGGCGTGTTGATTCTTTCATGGAATTTTATGTGATACACCTAAAATATCAAGGGGTAAAAAATTTGATCATAGTACCACTTTAAAATGTGATACTTTAGGCAGTTATACTGCTCTTCTTTAAGCCCTACAGTTGCAGATCAGTATGGCACCATCAAAGTACAAGCATTGAGCTATCAGGTTGGTTGTTCTCATAGAAAAAAGTGATAAACTTCAATTGTTCCTAATATGTTCCTCTTTGTATTTATAGCAATCTTCTCCGACACTTACAGCTTATACAGAGAACAACATTGCAACACTTCTAAACAGGAAATCTGACTAATGTGTCTATACATCAACCAATTATGCACCTATCAGTGTCAAGCCCGAGGGGGGGGGGGTCGGGCATAGGGTGGGGATTTTGACATTTTCTGAAAAAAGTTATCAAAATCCCCACCCCTGGGCGAAAAAGAATTGTCAAAATTAGCAGAAACAAATGGTTTACTTCTCTTCTACTATACAAAATTGAAAGATCAAATGCATGATATCCGATCAAAATCCCCACCCTGGGGATATACCCCACAGTCAAATTCCGGTGGGTTGCCCGACCCCTCCTCCCCCCTCGGGCTTGACATTGATAGGTGCATTACTTACCAAACAGACTACTCAGCCAACCTCAAATTGGGGCGTACAGTAGTACACCAAAACCAGAACCAATTGAAAGTAGTTGTCTGGTTATTTTCCAAACTCAATTGAAATCTTCCCTATTAATACAAAACCAGCAGGATAAAGTAAAAACTTACTTGCTGTTCTTTGCTTGGCCAGCTATTGAGTGACAAAGAAAAATATTGTGGAGGAGGAACTGCATAGTCAAACATCCACTCACAGAAGTGATTTGCGAAGTCAAAAGCTCTGAGGAAAAGAAGACGACGGCATGGCAACTCATTAATTTATCAGCAAATTTGTAAAAGAGCTGTAATATATCTAGAGGATAATACATGGGTGCTCATAGATATAGATTATCTCTTCAAGTGTTCAACCAATTTGCAAACATTTCCAAAGATTCTCGGAAAATTGTCTGATGACCACACGAATGTTTCCAAAAAAATTATGAAAATTATGTAACCAAAGATTGAAGACTTTCAAGGAATATCCGAATATTTTTTGATCATACGAACCTGATATCAGTCAAGAAATCAATATCTTCACTAGTGAGGATATAGAAAATATACCATCCAAGTCTCAGATGTGGTTTTGCGTGAATTTTAATCAGAGTGGTAAATTTTCCAGTGAAACAGTCGTGTCTAATAAATATATTAAACACTTTAATTTATTGAGCTAGCTCATTCAGTCAGTATTGGGAAGAATGGGTCTTGTTATTCTTTTAAACAAAATTCCCATTTAACATTAACCTCAGGCTAGTTGAATTTAGTACAATCCAGCAAGTGGTCTATTATCAATGCTGCGTTCTGATTGGTTGAGCTACTAGTAGGCTATTTGTTATAGCCCACTAGTAGCAAAAAGCGCCAGCTTTAAAAACCAAAGAAATGGCGGCTGAATCACTTTAACTAGCGTAAGATGTTTTGTCTCGATAGTTTTTTGACCAACTAGTTGGATTTTACTAAAACAATTATTCCTCTCGCCCTCATGGCCTCCAAGTCAATAGCCCATTCGGCCTTCGGCCTCATGGGCTATTGACTCAGAGCCCATTCGGGCTTGAGGAATAATTGTTAAATAGCAAGAAATGTACATAATATATTACTTTACCCACCTATAATTATAGGCACTATATTCAAAGTCTATAAGCTTTAAGTCAAAATCTTCCTCATTACTTTCTTGCACTTCTTTTGAAACTTTCAAAATGTTGCCTGAAAATAAAAAGGTGAGCTGGATTACTACCAGCTCATCAAACTCTTCACATTTTATTGTGTGCCCTCTCACTGGTCAAAAACCCATGTTTTATCAGAATATAAACGATTAGAAAAAGCATGTTTTATTGTTTTGCCGGTGAACAATCTATAACCTAAAGCAACTAAAGAAGCCTAAGTCATGCATTACACTCCAGACATTTGAAAACACTTGAGAAATGTCGCCTGCGGCTCATACTTTCTACATTTCCCTTGTCTTCTCAAATGCCAGTCCTGTTTTATCACAGTGTAATACACGGCCTATTAGTAAGTTTCTTTATTTGTAAAATAAAACACAAAAAACATTGTCTCGTATTTAAAAGGACAGAGTATAACGCACTGGTCTCCTTCTAGGCTCGAATCCCACCCACTGTTAAAGAACCTAAACTAAAAGGAGCCCATGCTCTCAGCAACCAGAAGCACAACATGAACTTAATAATAAATTCATGCTACAGTCAAGCTTTATCCATGATGTGTCCAGCCATCTCATCTCAGGCGGGTACATGGACCAAACTTGAGAGAGTGATGGAAATTGATCCTGGTCTCAGCTTTTACTCTGCACAATCCCTGCCATGTATACCAATCTCAAGTGCTTACGAGTTATTTAATGCTTGTCATCATACCTTGTTGAAGATCATTATGGCAAAAGGTAACTGGCCCTGGTGAAGTGGCAGTTTCTAAATAGTTTCTGGGATAAATGAAACCAAAAAACTTGTATTCAGCAATTAAAATAACATAATTTTGCTTTTGTCATTCAAATGTTGATCACTTCCATGCAGAAATAATTTTCATTAATTAGCTTTTATTATATATATACATCCATTTTCCTTTTAATCGTATCGTAACAAAATTCTCAGTTGTGATTGGTTCTCTGTGTGCCTTATTTATTACATAATCAACGCATGATCACATGGGTGTCCAAATATAAATGTCTGATTTGAACTTTTTGTAACTGGATGCCTGTAATTGAATACCCACGTGATTTGCTGTCAATTACATGCATTTTAATGCCTTCCTTCACAATGTTTCTTTGTGTTTTCACTCAAAAGAAGTTCTCATAAAACATTGTCAATTCAGAAATTTGTCATAGATACGATTAATATTTAGTAATTGGACCTCGTGCCATACAATTCAGGGAGTAATTGTGCTACCTCATAATTTCAAATCGGCCTCGCACTAGCTTTGTGCTAGTCCAATTTTGAAATTACTCGTGTGATCACTCCCTAATTATACTTCACCCAGTCCAATTACTTATGGTAATCGTATCTATAACAAAATTCTTGATTGTGATTGGTTCTCTGCCTGCCTATTTGTTATGTAATCGGCGCACGTGATCACATGGGTGTCCAATTTGAACTTTTTGTAATCATTTGGATACTTGTAATTTGATACCCATGTGATTCGCACTACAATTTCATGCACTTTAAAAGCTAATTCTTGGCAATGTTTCCTTCAGTTTTCAAAACTTATTATGAAAGGTGCTCCCAAGAAATTCTAAAAATAACATTTTTAATTGTATAGATGTGATTAATTATATTAGTAATTGGACCTAATAGTTTGTGTCATACAATTCAGGGATTAACCATGCTTGTTATTTCGAATTGGCTTCTCGCTTAGCACTCATCCAATTTTGAAATTACTCACGAAAGGTGATTACTCCCTAAATTGTACTCCACTTAGTCCAATTACTATTTTCTACTTTTTCCTGCAAGTTACATGTCTAGATTTTGTTCTAGAATTCTCGATTTGTGATGAACAAGCCAGCTTTTATTTTATTTTTATTAATCAGTAATCAGAATATAGTGTAGTCACATCAAGACTTGAAAAACAACAACTTACAATATTTCCATGAGTATTACCTCCTATTATTTCATGCTTTAAATTAAAGGTATATATATTGATTACAAGATAATAAAAAGATTATGGATAAATAATTAAATTAAATGTATTTATTCTAAATATATAAATGGTGATCATACTTGCTGAATAGAAAATGTAGGAAAACAATATTGATGATCAACGCAAGCTATGCAGTATTCATGAATCAGTTGTTAATAAGTTAAAGAATATTAACAACATTCTAAGGTGCATTATAACATAGCTAGCAGAGCCACGTAATCAAATTCAGTATACGTAAGCGTGCACCAAATCTCGATAGTGCTCGCTGATGGCGTCAGCAAATCGCTTTGCCAGAATTTTTTTTCACATGAGCGGCCATTGTCAGCGTGGGGAAAAATATTATATTTCGCTTCAATGATGGATACAGAGATTCGGCCCACTAGTCCCAAAACAAGCACAATTTTCCGGCCTCTCCTCGAGGGCTAGAGTTCTTAAATGAGGCAGAAAAAGAGAAAAACAACGGAAGAGGAAACTCGGCATCAGCGCCGTCACGATTCGCTTCACTGTCCGAAAGACACTCTGGTGAATCCAAACAAATTACAAACTGGTCTGTTTCAACCTTTAAAGGTAAGCTTAAGTTTTACCGTTATAAAATTGTTAAATATAAACCTCGAGCTTTCAACAGAAAAATTGAAATAAAACCAATTCCTATTTTGCTTAATATTTCGCTTACCGCGAACAATCACTTCTGTTATTGTTGTATTTTTTTCGCGTTGATTTTCAGGATTTTATGCACAATTCCACCGGCTATGTTATAAAACAATTGGTTCATGCTTTTAGCTGTGCACTATCGAGTAATGGAGCACTTGGGAAGTTTGGAGAGCACTCAAGAAGCTATCGCCTCGGGCAACTCTTACGCTTCTTTCGTGCTCTCCAAACTTCCCGCGTGCTCCATAACTCGATAGTGCACGCTAAAGCATGAACCAATTGCTAAATAAATTAAGTCTGGCATAATTCATATGTTACCTTAAAAATTGAAATTCTTTTCTTAAATCCGTACTTTTGAGTTTGGCCAACTTGACAGCTTTATCCTGTTCATTGAATTGTGTTTGTACAGCATCCTCACACCATCTGTGATATATTGAAACAAATTCATCATAAAACAGCTATCTAATTAGTAAATATAATTTATGCCCAAGGCAAACAATTCATCAAAAATTATTCAATTAAAATCTTATGACAATTTAAAACTAATAATAATAATTAATTTAAGTTGTTTTGAACGATATCCTGTGTTAATTCTAGCATAAAGAAAAATCAATACTGTAGCAAGGTAGACTCCCTTACCCAGATATGGTATTCCACATAAAGTCAGGCTCCTTGGAAAGTGGAAGCTTCAGCTCATGAAATATTGCCATTTTTTTAGCGATTCTAACAGAGACCTCAGGGTATGCCAGCTCCTTTCTAGTTAGACTCCGTGCCTACACACAAAAAATCAGAATTTCTCCTCTGAGACCAAACAAATTTGCAACGAGCTAAACATTGCAATAATTAAAAGCATCAGAGATCATCAAAATTATGTAAGTTACTTGACCAGTTGCCAAAAAATAAAGCTAGCAAAACCTACAATAAAACTACAGTACCGGCTGTGCACTCATTGGTCACAGGTTCAAATCCTATTCAACTTTCAAGTCTGATTTTTTTTCCAGTTTTTAAATTAACAACTAATTTCTATAACATAATTAATAAGGTTTAGCAATGATCTCTTGTGTCTTGAATTCTTTTTCCTGTAGTCGTAGTATAGGACTGTTTCATATAATTATACTTCTTCAAGCTAACGGTAAGTAATCTTGCCACATGCTCTCGAACCCTAATCCTAAGTGACTGTAAACTTACTGGAAGCAGTTCCTCCAATCTCCCTTCAGGAAATATCGCAAAAAGCTTTGGGCCAACATTCCACTCAGAAAGCAGAGCAAAGACCACAGAATCTGAGATCAGAGCACCCACACTGGTGACAAGTTCATCATAGAGTGGTCCATAAATGCGTAAGACAACTTTCCTCTTTTCTGCATTTCCTATTTGATAATTATCTGGTAGGCGGCAAATAAACAACTCATTGCTGAGACCACCACTAAATGAAAATGAACAAAAATTTAATAAAAGAAAGTTCAGCCACATAGAATAAACCCATATAATCCCATAAAAGATTAAATAACAATCTTTTCCATCACACTCTTTAGTTTGGTCAAGACGTAGACTTTAACCACGTATATAGGAATTTATAACTTGACACCAAACAACTGGAAGGGAATGGTGGATAATTGGTTTTACTTTGTGGACACAGATTGAAAATGTGGCAAAAGATCGTGAAAGATGGAAAGAGTGGCATGCAGCCTCACACACCACCTTGAGGTATTAGAAGGATGATGATGATGATGATGATGATATGAATTTATTCATAATTATGTATGACATATTGTTTTACAAGGCAGCAGCACAAAACAGACAGTGTTAGATTGAGAGGGTTTCCACCTTAAGTATCTGGTGGCGTGATGAGAAGAGATGATGATGAAGAGTATATGGCCTCCATGATAAGTCTCAGCATGGTTACTTTCTTGTACATTTAAAAAGGAACTAGTCAACTTACTCCTCATGTAGAGGGTGTGCTGTAACAAAGAGGGAGTTGTGTTCCATGGGTTTGACTGTGCCTCTGAATTTTCTATTAATTTCTGTGATGTTCTTAAAAGTCCTGCACTGCTTAGTACATAACTCAGCGATGAGTGTTACATTAGGCTTTTCAAAATTCCAAAGGGGAGAGACATGTCAAAAGCCAATTTTTCTAAGGAAAAAAAAATGTTCGTTCACTTTTCCCATATACCCTGGGAAAACCTAATTACCAAAAACAACGAATGACTAAAATGAACCCGTTTCATACCGCCCGGGGTATCCATATCAATGGAAATCAATGATCGGAAAACCAATCGCTCAATTGATATCAATAGATAAAATTAGTTAATTGGTATCGATTGGTCTCGGTCAATCGATGATCAATCGATAACCACACAAAAATCGTTCATCGATTGACATCGATTGGCACAGGACCTCGAAACCGATCATCCACCATGTTGTTTTGCACTAGGGATGAAATTGGTAAAACAATTCCAAACCAATCTTCTCAGCGCAAAGAATATACCCTGTTGCACGTGTACTGGAATTACCCACTTTCCCGTCATTGCCTTTTCGTGTCATAATGTCTATGCAAGACGTCCAGGTAGAGGCTTTACTAATTATTATAAAGTGCATTGTCAAAGGCTATATCATCTTTGCTGTTTTGGGGTGAAAATCGCTGAAGTGTTCACTGAAAACAAGAAGAGGGGAGAACGCGGAAATGCGTTTAAAGTTGTGAAGAGAGTATTGTTCTCATGTTGACATCAAAATGAATTGTGTTTACATTACTGCATACAAAGTTGTGTTTTTTATTCATCAATTCCGTTTCTGTCAATCTACAACCGACCGATACTTATCGATACCAATTTATCTATGGTATTAACAAATTGATACTACTCCATAACCACACAAATCTTCGCCATCGATTGATATCGATTATCATCGATTATCGATTCCATCGATTGGATACCCCGGGCATACCGTAATAGACGTTTTGCACAGTAGCCATGATGCATGGCAGGCAGGAACAATAGTAACCTGCGATCAGGCGTTCCTTACTTTTTTTGTCGCGGTGGGAAGGTACGCCTCGCCCTGATACAATTACTTGACTATTTGTCTGTTGCTAGTCCAGAATCTGGACTTTTCTCTGATTGGTCGAGAAACAAAAAGGTATTCAGAACTGAGCCATGATTGGTTTCCTTTGTGGCGGTGTGATTTCCGGTAAAAAAAAAAATCATGCATGCTGATGAATTCCATCATGACGTCTGATGACGCGAGCGAAGAGAGCGAGTTTTTGTCAGCTTCACTATAAAATGCTTCTCTTGAGATATTTGTTCACAAAACTCTCAATGAGGAACAAATAGAATGCATTCATAGTATCGCATGCCATGGGAGAGATAATTTGACCGTGCTACCGACAGGATTAGGCAAGAGCGCTATATGTGTATTACCACCGTTTTCGTTGATATGCGACTTTCGAAAATAAAACACCCGCGGAAACGTTTCCAAAATTTCCGTCAATCATACATGTTATCGACAGATCGGATCAAAATCCACCAATCACAGCCCGCTAACATGACATAAAGGTCTGAAGGTCACACTAATGGCTGTGATTGGTGGATTTCGATCCGATCTGTCGATAACACACAAGACTTCCGGTAATTCTGCTTGGTTATCCGGAGATGGCATCGCTGACATTCGCGCTGACCGGTATTTTAATTAGGGGGTGGCAGACAAATAGTCAAGTAATTGTATCAGGTGTACCTTTCTGCCGCGACAAAAAATATAAGGGACGCCTGATCGCAGGTTAGAACAATAGATTCTTTTTCCCATGGTAAAAATATGTCCTTTCTAATGCAAAATATTTTCATTGTTCCTGTCATGCACATGGCTACCGTGCAAAAGCCTCTATTATGCCATAAGAAACTGAAACGGTATTAACTTACATTAAGAGCAATTTATTCGAGGTAATAAATTATTTACGTGACGGTCTCCGTCTCTAAACCATAGAAGTTCACTATTTCTTCGACATTAAGGATTAAAAGTTAACCGATATGAACGTAGTGCATATAGTTCTATTCTGAATATTTCTGAATATAGCTGTTGGAAGGCACATAAAGTCACCACATTACATAAGCTAAAACATCGACGCCGGCCAAAACCAAATTAGGTCAAGTTAACCTTGTCCAATTCAAGTGTGTTGAGTACGTGTCTGGTGAAATTACAAGACAATGCCCATATTGAGGCCGACTTAAGGTATAATTTTTGCTGGCAAACAGACGTGGAATCGCTTATCTAGAGGTAAAAAGCCGGAAAACATTCAAGTTTGTAAATTTTTAAGTTTAACACTTTAAGCTTACCTACCCTAAAACGTCAATGGAAAACTCTTCTAAAGAAACATTCCTCCAACTTCCTCCAAGGTACTGCTTGCACCATGTATGTGCCTTCTTTTTGAAATCGAAGGAAATTTCATTCGAAATGCTTGCCATGCGAATAACAAAACGAAAACTTGTTCTCTCGAGCTAAGAATACGGCTGACTGACTAAACACGAAGAAACGTACTGTCGCACGAACTTTGCTCTGCGAGCATGTCACGTTACATTACTCTCCCCTCCCAGGGACAAATTGTCTGACCACTATCCTACGCGCAAGCGCAGTTTGTCCTTTCTCTTTCTCCCTTTTCCAAAATGGTGGGTATTTGAGGACTTAGGTTCTCCAAATTCATCCCCTTCCATCGCCCTCACCTATTTAAATTTAATCATATATTTTAAACGAATAAAAATATCGTTTATCTTTTATCAATAAATCTTTAGCATTTCTTGATGAGGGGTTTTATTAAGTCGATTTCGTGGCTTTACTTTCAGACTGCGCGACTGAAGAAGACTCGAAAGCTGCGAGGCCATGTGAGTCACGGACATGGTCGCGTTGGTAAGTAAGGGTTGTTGAAAACCTACTTCAGAGCCACAGTAGAGGACCTCAGCGAGTCTTTGAGACAATGATTACTGAGGTTGTTAAATATTCAAGTTTCCGCTGTAGATGAAAATCGATCAGTTAGCTGGACATAGTGGATTCATCGATCTAGATCGGCGCACTTCTACTACTGTTTGTTGCTCAAATTCTACGTAATTTGTGTTCTATCGCTTTGTTGGAACCTAAAACTAACAAACTTGTGAAATCTTTGGAAGTATTAAGGAAGGAGATGTTAAAATTCGAGCGTTAGTTTTGAAGTTAATTTAGGCTTGGACAGGTGAAGGAGGAGAGCAAAATGCCCTCTTTCTCTCCTATCTAGTTTCGTATTCTGCTCTGCTGTTGTCGCTATATAATTTGCAGTGTGTCAGATTGAAGTTTTAACATTGACATGGAAGTTTGTCTGTTGTGGTCATAACACCAAGTGATATCTGGGGTGTGTTTGCAGGAAAGCACAGAAAACATCCTGGTGGTCGTGGTAATGCTGGAGGACAGCATCATCACAGGATCAACTTTGATAAATAGTAAGTAACAGCACAGGCAGACCACTCTATGTGTTCGTGGTTTAATATAGAGAATGTATGAGAGTTATGAATAAAGCTCTGAAAATTGCATATTTAAATCACATCTCGGCCTAAATATCCCAATAAAGTTAAATGAAACCATAATCGACTCATGTATGGTGTTTTTTCGCCTTCCTGGGCCGTCTAAAGCGTCTTACAGCGAAATTACTTTTGGCCGGTTACGGTTAGACATAAGAAGGAGACAAGGCATGCAACTTCGAGGCCGTCAGCCGCGACCTCTTCCACTTCAAATTGGAATTAACGCAAAAATACTGAAAATCTCACCTGAATGGCGACGGATCTTGATAGATGAGTTTTTTCTCTATCTCTTCGCCGAATTTCAGCTTCATCCCTCCAACAGTTTCCGAGAAAATCGACGCTGAAGTCACAAATATAGCTTTCTCAATATGATCGGTGCCAAACTCAGCGACCAAAGGAATTCAAGGAATGCAGGCCGTTTCAAACCTACCAATCAGCGCTTGGCTTCCCACGGTTTTCCCGCGGGAAGCCAAAAAACTGCAGAAAGCCAAGCGCTGATTGGTAGATTTGAAACAGCCTGCATTCCTTTGGTCGCTGAGTTTGGCACCGATCATATTGAGAAAGCCATGTTTGCGACTTCAGCGTCGATTTTCTCGGAAACTGTTGGAGGGATGAAGCTGAAATTCGGCGAAGAGATAGAGAAAAAACTCATCTATCAAGATCCGTCGCCATTCAGGTGAGATTTTCAGTATTTTTGCGTTAATTCCAATTTGAAGTTGAGGAGGTCGCGGCTGACGGCCTCGAAGTTGCATGCCTTGTCTCCTTCTTATGTCTAACCGTAACCGGCCAAAAGTAATTTCGCTGTAAGACGCTTTAGACGGCCCAGGAAGGCGAAAAAACACCATACATGAGTCGATTATGGTTTCATTTAACTTTATTGGGATATTTAGGCCGAGATGTGATTTAAATATGCAATTTTCAGAGCTTTATTCATAACTCTCATACATTCTCTATATTAAACCACGAACACATAGAGTGGTCTGCCTGTGGTAACAGACATGTATATGTGACTTCTCACTTACACTGGCACTGTGATATTTGAAAATAAATTGTAACTGCTTTTTGCAGCTACAGTTAAACAGTGAGTTAAACCCTACTGGGTGTCCCGTCATTTTGGTTTAGAATTGCTAAGCAGTACTAAGTGTTATGGTTTTATAGTGGACAATTTGCCCCACTGTGAGGCTCTCTGACTTTGCTTCCATTCAAGCTTGTTCCA
>JAHPZR010019142.1:0-37175 GCA_019787425.1 Platygyra sinensis | reverse complement strand
CACCAGACAGCAGGATAAGAGCAAGGGTTGTCAATCACCTGCGGCCGAGCTTTAGCACTATTGCAGAAGCTGAAGTTCACTACAATCTGTCCCTTTCTGATTACCTTGACGAATTGGCACCTGCTCAGACTCGGGTACCAGCAAAGAAGAAAACTGGTTTTGACAAATGCACACAGACAACATGTTTTTCTGATGATTCTGCAGAGAGGCCTTCTGGCAGGGTAACAGTTGCAACTTTAATGGAATCAAGCACTCAAACAACTGACGATAAGCCCATGCCTATACCTGCTTCCGAAATTCCCACAATGGAACTGGCGGTGAATGTTACAGACGGAATCTACTGTTACTGCTCTCCCAGCTCTGCAGTCCTTCGACGTGAATGCTTGCTTGATCTGGTTCGAAATTAGCTAAGCTGTTTCCAAGAAAGGAGCTGATTGTCTGTGCTGACAGGTTTTCTTGCACCTAGCAGATTTGCAAGGGAAACATGCAACCCAGTAACTTATGTCTCCTTGTCCCTTGAAGCATGAAGACACTCTCCATAATCTCTCAGTCCAGTTTGATATGTAAATTTGTGTACATGCTTGGAACCAAGCGCCCTGGGTCTGGGAGCCTTTGATGCCAATTACAGAATGCCCTTTGGCCTCATGCAATATCAGATTGAGTTCTTCACCTCCAAAATGTTATGCAGGTACAAAAATTATATAATTTAACATGTAACATATAGATGTATATGGAAGATATGTAATGGGTTTATATATAAATATATGTTTTTGATCCAGATGTTGCGTATATTGTTTTTTTATAGGGCACAAAATGAAGTGTTCACAAACAACAACAAACAACCACTGCACACTTAACTACCTATTAGAAATTATACAATCAATTAAACAAGTTTAAGGGTTGCTAAGTTATCACATACACACATTGATAGCAGGATTTGGTGATTCTTCTTTCATAAAAAAATTTGTTCTTTTTGCTGTGGTCAGTTTAATACTGGTTTAATATGTTGTCACATTTGTAGGTGAAAGCCAATCCTGATTTCATGTCATGGTATGAGACCATGTGTGCCAAACTTTCCAACTCGATTCAGCCGTATTTTCAATGGTCCAATGTGGAGTGGCTTGTCCATGGAGCAGCAAAAAGATCCTCTCACAGTAAGATTTATCTAAACAACATGTACTATTTAATTTTAAGTTTGTTAACTTTTTTCGTTTTAATTTGGGCTCTAGATCTAATTACTTGAAGTTGACTTTAAAGCTGATTTCCAGTCCGTACTGCGCATGCTCGAGAGTTTGTTTATGTTTGTTTTGCGTCATGTAAGACATCACAAAATGTAAACATTTTGTAACTACTTACATGAAGTAAATTCCAAAGTTTAAAAACAACTGCCATTATGGATACGAAGCAGTCGAAGCTCAATACTTCGTTCTTTCTAAAATCAATTCATGAAACAACTTCACAGTTGTGAAAAATCGATGAAGATTCGAAAGGTCTCAGAGATAAGGTATGTGGTTCTTAACGCATAAAATCGATTTGCATTCCATTGAGTGAGCTGTTTATGACGTTTATAAACGTTAGGGTTCTGAAACTGCGCAGTACGGAGTGGAAATCATCTTTAAACCAGTTGCTAGTGGGCCCAAATCCTTATTGCTGTCTGAAATTCATTGTTATTGACATTAATTTTTGTTTTTAAAGGCACGTGTAAACATTGCTGCTCCCAGCTTGAGGACTATTGAACGACGCACAGTGTCCTCCGAATACTCAACAGAACCAGAGATACAGGTTATCTTATATTTAGTTTACTACTAAGTATCATTATATACCTTTAAATTGCAAATTTTTCCGGTACATAGTACTAAATTTGAATCCCAGTCATGAATATGCTAGATCTCTGGATCTTAATTGCATTGATCTACAAAATTATTGTAATTAACAAAGCATGTCACAACCATGCGTAATGTAATGTGTATAAAGCATGGTACAATTTTGTGGCTCAGGCATAAAAGAAGTGTAGGGGGGGTAACACAGGCATATATACATGTAGGCAAGTGTTACTCCCTACAGTCTACTTGTAACTGCCTTAGTGATTTGTATCATGACATAACTTGAAGCACATTTTTAACAATTTTCAACAGTAATTTCATTAACTTTGAGCTTTTTACTTTTCATAAAGCATGCTCACACGGTTTTGAACTAACCAGAGCAATCTTGTATTACATTGACACTCTATTAATTAACCTTAATTAAATCACATGTTGAAATGTTTGGGGTTTTTTTCATTAAGATATCAGCCTTGAAGCATTTGAAGGAGGCCCATCCCAAAGGCCGATTCTGGATTAAAGTGGATGCCTGTGATCTGAAAGCTGCCTTGCAGGAGTCAACACGTGGAATTTGGAATGGTGATGTTGACATGGTTGATGGAAAAGTGGCTGCTCTTCATAAGGAGTACGTGGATAGGAAAGCCGTGATGAATGGCACCATTGATCAGCTTCAGCAGAATGTGGCGAAAATGATTGATCTTCTAAAGGAAGATATCACATTCTTGGTTGCTGGTCTCGAGGAGGCTGAAAGAGATTATCGAAAAAAATTTGACAGCCCTTCAACCCCACAGCAGATCCTGATGTCCCTTTGTTGGGAACGTGTGGAGTACAATACATTATTGCAACAAGCACAGTGTTTCCTTTCTACAATGGTAACCTTGGCAGATCTTCTTAAGCAGAACCAGCCCCAAACAAGGGAAGTTGCCAAATGCATAAGAAGTCTGAAAGATGACAAACACAAGTATCTGCGCAATTTGTATGCCAAGAAACGCCAACCAGCAGCCACACATGTTCTTGTTTTCCTGGTTTCAGAGGAAAGGCGAAATAGAAAGCCATATGCCCTTCCTGTGGAGTACATATCCTACAAGTCAATTAAAGATCAACATGTAAGCGACTATGTGAACAAGATCAAGGAGGCAATGGTGTCTGCAGGGATGAAACCAGTTGGTAAGTATCGGTAGCATATTAATAGAAACATGATCTGCATTGCTTTAACAGTAACAGCAATTTGCACATTGTATAGTACCTCTAACATCTTATTGTCATGAAATTTTCAGGAAAGCTTTTACACTTACATGTAACTTGCCCTCAACTAGTTTGATTTCTTTCTATTCTTTTCAAAATACAATATTGTGTTAGGCTCATTGGATTGTACATTCTTTCTCTGTGTCTGTGTCTGTAGCAGTATTTCTTGCTGTTTCCTTGCATCCTTGTATGTATGTACGTTAGTATACATATGCAAAAAATCTAAAAATATCTCCTAAATTTAATCAGGAAGTGTAACCGATGGGGAATTTAGCTCACTCAGAACACAGGGAGAGACAAGACCCTTACATCTGTGGCAACTCATCCATGATGCAAAGGAGAGTGTGAGTCGACAAAGTAAACAGACCCTCCTTAAAATGTTAATCAAATTAGGGGGTAAGTGTATTTTCTTTGTTTATCTACTTAATGAGCGTTTCGTTGGTGATGCTATCCTACACTTATCTCCCATGAAATAACACAGCAAAGAATGTGCCAATCATGTACATGAAGGCATTCATCATTCTCGTTAATATTTTACACCAAAAAATTGTAGCTCTTGAAAATAATTTATTCATAGCTATGACAGAACATTTTATCATAAGACTGTTTTTAAGGAGGGTTTTTCAATACATTCTTCTGATCCTTTATTTCAGGTTGTAATCTATTCACGTAAATATGCCTCATTGCTTAAACTTTTTCTTCTGTTTGTTTCCTTGTAGAAGATGCTGATGGGGCACCTATTGTTCAAATTCGTGATGAAGCGATTCCTTTTGAAGTGATTGATGAGTTGGACAACCTTCAACGCAATCACCATAATATTATGTCTTTAGAAGATGCTGTTACCCATGTTCGTGGCAAATTGGTACCAGATGGATACCAACCATATCCATTCAGGCCGAATACCCCAGAAAGTTTGTTGGACAAACTACGGTCCTTAATTGCAACCTACCGGTTCCGAGCACGAATAAATGAATATAAGTTGCAAGGGATTGACTTCAGTACTCACCTGTATGTACCAGAAGTCGACCCAGTGACGAAAGAAATATTTCATGAACGAGAGGATCCTGCCATATCCTGAAAAGAATATGGAAACACACCAGGAAAGGAGG
Source organism: Platygyra sinensis (assembly GCA_019787425.1). NCBI lineage: Eukaryota > Metazoa > Cnidaria > Anthozoa > Scleractinia > Merulinidae > Platygyra > Platygyra sinensis. Next base: position 33,001 of record JAHPZR010019142.1, on the reverse strand, counting down.
ACCTGAAGACATGGATCTTCACGGCTTTGATGAGGCAATGAGAGATTCCAAAACTGGCCTCACTTATGCTGCTTTAACTGGTCAAAGGCAGCAGTCAGTACAGGATGCAGAGCGAATGCTTTCTTTCCTTGTGTCAGACTTCTTGGAAGAGAAAGGATATCATCAGGCAGCCTCCTATGTCAGGATTGTTGCAGGTGCATCTTGCTCTTACTAACTAAACTGACAATGGTAGCAATTTATCTTTGAAAACTTATGTTCCATACCATGTAAATGCCACCATTAACTTTTATTTACTAGTCCCCTCCCCTTCTACTCAGACAAGGTGCTAAACTGTCATACATGGGACATAACTCCCAGCATATTCTGGAAGGTGCAAATTTTCTTATAAATAGGCTGGTGATGCAAGGGCTTATTTTCAGGGAAAATTCTTTGTTTTATGTTGTTTTTTGAACATACATTTCATTTTCTAAACTTCTCAGGTTGGCATGAGGCAGCAGATGGCAGAGGGTTGTCAAAATTGGAGCGATGCAGAAGGAACTATGCCATGTTGAATATGATTTTGGATGACTGGATGCCTTGGCATAGGGATAATTATGACTTTGCCTCAATAGACATAAACAGGTCAATCCATATATTATAACAGCTATATTCTTAGTGCAAAATAATTTCTTTAATTATAATTTGAATGTTGAAGTTGGTCAGGGACCAGCATTGGGTGTAAGTATTATGTTATCTTCCAAGAGATAGTTGATGTGACTGTAGTTGATTCTGGCAAACCAACCAACACTGCATAATGTCACCTACATACCTACATAAACATAACTAACAATATTATTATTAACATGAGGTTTTGTTTTAGGCCTGTGAAGGGTGTTTGTGGTTTTTCGCAGGAGACAGTTATTGCCATTGTATCAAATATTGAAAGTATGGAGTATAGAAGGAGGGAATCTCTGGTAATTGGGCATGAGGAACATCCCCGTGCAGGTAGCACTGATGACGTTGAAGCCTTCTTTGCCCTTCTGCATCGCTTTCTGGGGAACATTTTCACCCTAAAAGAATTCAAACCTATGTGGAGGAAAGTTGTCAGGTAACAAAAATTGAAATTCTCTGTTCTTTCTTTTTCCATCAGCAGTAGATACTATCACTTAAAACCAAACTTTTTTCATGCAAGTGAGAGATTCTCCTTCAAATCTTCCCAGTATGCAAATGAGGGAATTTCACATTAGATCAAGATTAACTTTGGACCTTTTTCCACACAATCCCCTGTTTATTTAGTCATTTATTAATTTTTTTTTCTCAAGAGGTCTATTTAGTGAGTTCAGAATCACGTCAGTTTCTCCTTCAAATTTTTCCAGTATATGCTTTTAAAGCAATTGAGAGAATTTCACATTAGATCAAGAGTAACTTTGGACCTTATTCCACACAATCCCTTATTCAAGGCTGCTGCCTAACGGGAGCCCAGCAGCCTGGGGCACCCAAGAAAGTCCTTTGGGCGCCTAAATTTTTGCAGCAGCTCCCAAAACATTACTTGTTGGGCTCCTAACTTTTTGGCTTTTGCCCTTCTGGGCTCCTTGAAATATTGTTAGGCAACAGCCTTGCTTATTTATTTATTTAGTTAGTTATTTTTTGCAAGAGGTCCTTTCAGTGAGTTCAAAATCACTCTGCTATGCAACTATCTGTTTTGATGTTTTTGAATCCCTCTTGCAGGGAATTCTGCAAAAGGACTGCTGATGACCTTCCTTTTTACTATTGGACTGGCAATGACCGGTACAGTATGGACGACTTGCCATCCTTTAATGAGTCACCACAGATCGATGATGCAGTTGCTTCTGATCCCAGCAGTCATCCACTCCGTCTACACAGATTGACATTGAATAGGCGTGAAGACAGCTCCATCTTTGTGGCAGGCCGTTCATCCCTCCCAGCAAGAAATCAGCCCACAATCCGCCAACGTCTGTTTAGACCAGCAGCAGAATTACCCCCGTCAAATTAAAAATTATGTAGTAGCATCATCTGTATACATGTGCCAGTGTAGTATCATAGTACAGACTTTCGCTGCAGTAACCAGCTAACAAGTTTTCAATGTAATTTTGTTAAGGAGTAAAAAAGTATTTAAGGGAGGTGACAACTCTAACAAATGCTGTTTGAGCAATGCTAGGTGTCAAAGAAGGTCATCACAAAAATTGGAAAATTGTCCCTTTTTGGAGACTTCCCACAAAAATTTCACACTTCCTGAAAACTGCATTACCTTGTATTTGGAATTGTTTTCCTGGCCAAAACAGGCCTTCTTAGAGCTGTCAATTCCTGTAGTGTTGGGCTTGTGGAGGTCTTTAATTGACATCATAACTTGGTGTGTCTTAACAAAATAATTTTAGCTGCTGCTTTTGTTGTTATGTGAGTCCCAAAGGAGTGAGTGAATACACCTTATACTATAGCAAGATGTTAATTAATGGAAGATCTTCTCCAGTTTCAAATACATGTAGTAATAATTATTATAGTGTACAGTAATCTGTCATGTGGTCAGATTCAAAGGTGGAATATTGTTATAGAAAGTTTACTGTATTGTCAGAGTGCTGTATTGTGTTGATTGACATGACGTTCTGAAAAGGAAAATCATTCAGTGGGCAATAAAATTATAACGATTCCATGCTGGGACTGAAAGGCCACTCATGAAGAAGGAAACTCAAGAGTGATCAATTTATTTAATTTACACTCCTGTTTGAGTACATACCATACAATCAGAAGAAGTGGAGGACAACTAAACAAAAGATCACACAAAAGTCTGAATAGACACCAAGCTGTGATTTAATTCAAACAGATCACATTCTCATTGCCAATGTCATTAATTACTCTTTTTACAGCACTTTTGGTAAACTGTAAAAACTTTTCAAATAAAGAATGAAGCAATTTTCTATTTTGTTCACTTAAGATTGAAAATAATTCAACAGAGAAATACTTACGTCCTCAGAAAATTGAGGTGGCATCATAAATTGTGTGAAAAACTGTCCTATAAGGGACCATAGACATCACAAATCATGCAATAATAACAACCAATCAAATATAATGAGAACAAAATCAAACAATAAAACTCATGGGCGGGTCGTTTGAAAGCCAATTAACTCTAACCCAGGATTAAAAGTTAACCCGAGTATTTAATTTTCTTGTATAAAACTTTTTTTTTTACTGCTTATGTTTTACATGTAGTCAAGTTCAAAACTGAAGAACGAACAGAATAAACAGAAAACCTCACAGAAAAGCTGCAAAACTCAAATGAAAATTCTGGCTCCTGGGTTAGCTTAATCGGGCTTTCAACAACACGGCCTGTTTTTTTAGTTATGTAAACAGTTTTATTCTTACAGAGAATTAGGCTAATTGACAATTATTCCTCGAGCCCAAATGGGCTCTGAGTCAATAGCCCATGAGGCTGAAGGCTGAAAGGGAGCTATTGACTCACAGCCCATGAGGACAAAACATCTTTCGTTTGTTATTGTTTTGGTTTTCAACGCCAGTGCTTTTCGCTACTAGCGGGCTATAACAAATAGCCTACTAGTAGCTCAACCAATCAGAACGCAGCATAGATAATAGACCACTAGTTGGATTTTACTAAAATAAAATACACACTTTTTTGTTTACAAGTGTACATGATCTTGTACTTAAGGCTTGGTACACAATGACAAAGACCATCCATCTTAACATAAATTGGAGTTGTACGTCTTTCGAGTATCATCTTTTTCCCAAATTCCTTTCTTCACAATGTTCACAACCTCCTGAGAATCGAAAGTCTTTCACTTGGTGTATCCAGTTCCTTCTCAGGTTAGTAATTGTCATGTTTGTAATTTCCCTGTTTTGCAAAGCACTCTTCAACTTTGAGATTTTTGCCAGAGCACAATAACCCAGAATGTGCCACTCACCATCAAGAAATGCCTCAAACTTGATAGCATTTTTGTCCCGAATATTTCCTGGCTCTGGTTCAGCTCTTACTTTGACTTCTTCCTTATGAAGAAGTTTACTGGAACAAAGTCTCAGGGAATCCTGGTATCTGTCCTCCCATGCTGCTCCTTCAATAGCAAAATATTGGGAGTACATCACAATTTCAGTTGCATCATTCAGTTCCTCATCACTGACACTCGCATCTAACTCATCTTCTAAATCATCTGTACTTGAGGGGGTGGATGCAACTTCGATATCCGCTGCTACAGAAATAGTATCCAATTCATTATCAAGTTCCTCAAGGTCAAGAAAGGAACTTAAACAATGCTGCATCCCATTAAAGCAGGTACAGTTTGCTGTAACCTCTAGGTCTACCGGTGGCAGATGAATGTCAATCTCTCCAGTTGGAGGCACACTTGTTGGTGGTACCTGTACTGAAGCAGGTGCTGGCAAAACCTCAAATGACCAGATTAATTGGGCACTCATACGACCATCTCGAAGATCGGCTTCATCACTAAACTGAAAAAAAAATTACAATGGTGAGTTTCCTCATTCACTTCAATTACATGTGAAAAATAATATTCAATGAGGCTTACTTTACAATGTATCCTATTAAATGTGCAAAATAGTTTTAGCAAAACTACCATTACAACTCACAAATCCAGACAAACATGGTAGGGAAAAATTATAACATCTTTAAAATCGACACATCAGAAATTATTCAAAGAGAAAAGCCATGCATGATAGCAGTTTTGATAGTTTCTAACACTCGACCTAGCTTTATACAGTCGGGCCATAACCATTTCTGGATACTCGATGACGTCACCAACATGGGTGCCGTAGTGGGACCCCGAGGAAACTCATTCATTACTCTTGTTCGAGCCTAGCGCCTTTGTTCCGTAAACATATCCCATGAAACCTTGCAAAGAATTGATGGCGATCGCGGCTACGAGACAGAGAAATTGAGATGAAAAGTCGGGTGAAGGTGCTTGTTACGAGGGTCTCGATTGAGGAATAACCTCTCTTTCGTTGAAGTTTTCAGGTACGTAACATTTTTTTGATTCCTAAAAAAAATCTTTTCAAAAACTACAATAAATTTGCTTCCAATTGTCAAAATTCCAGTCGAGTGCACGGGGTTTTTGCTAGAGTGCACGGAAGTTGAAAGTCTGTTGGTGTACAAACTACAAGGCCGATGGCCTTTGCTCAGATCTAAGTCTACATGTATCGGAGTGTTGTACAAACCTTATACTTTAATCATACGGTTTGGCCAGGCATTTTAAAGTTAAAGTCCAATTATTTATCGCAAATTTAAGCTTACATTATGTTACTGTGAATTTCAGATCAACATGGATGAACACATTCAATATCTTGAGACACTTTGTCGTCTTTGTGGCACAAATCTACCGCGTAGTAGGGTCAGTGTTGCAAACAAAGAAGCTTTTAAATTGGAGCTCTGGATGAAATTTCAAATCAATGTCGATCTCGACAGCAGAGAGATTCATCCCTCCTCAATCTGCTCCGGGTGTAAGCGATTTCTCTATTCGCACAGTTTCCGATCCAGAGCAAATCGCCACAAAGAAGGAACCATATGTGTGGACAAGCCACACTGAGGAGAATTGTCATTGTACGGCTAGCAAATCTAAGGGAAAAGGACGTCCCCGTAAGATCTCCGAACAGCCCATGGAATGGAAAGCATCAGAAAGTTGTGGAAGCGAAACCGAAAGTGGCGAAGACAACGAATCAGAGCAGGAAAAGAAGTATTGTGAGGGGTTCAGTGCCGTTATGCACAACATTATGCTGATGGAAAAAGAGGAAGCAGTTACATGTGCCAGAAAGCTGTCAGAAAGCTATAATTTCATCTTCTTGGACAGAGATAACATTGCATCTGAAATAAGTAAGCTAAGTACTGAAGATAAACTGTTGCTTACTTCAACAATTTTTCGCTTAGAAAAGGAAAGTGTGAAAACTGACATCTTGTCTTGTAGTCAAACATACAAGAATCTTCCTGCTATCTTAAATGTGACCCCTCATACATGGATTCAGGCCAGAAACTCAGTTTTGACATGTGCCATCAATGCCCTTAGCAACGAAAGTGTCAAGCCAGTTCATAAGGCAGTAACTGCGGATCAGCTCTATTGTATTGTACAACCCTCTTTTGTCAGCCCATTGATGTTTGCTACAAATCTCTTGGTATACTCTGTGACACGTAGTAAACTCGCCCTTAATATCCATGGTAAGATCCACCCTGCTGGAGGAAACACCACCGTCAAAACCTGGCTAAATGACTTAACAATGGAAGTCCCTCAAGTTCCATCTGGTGACATTCTTACGGCTATTGACAATGACCAGGTGCTTATCAGGAAGTGGACTGTGCGCAAAGATAACCGAGCGCAAATCAGTGTACTAACTAGTGTTTGTGTGGCACCTGTTTATCCCAATGGAATATTGCAGTTGGATTCAAATCTTGCTCCAGGGTAAGAAAGACATCTTTTGAGAAATGGTCAAATAATATTATTTTTAAATACACAAAAGAGTTTGATTCGTTTAATGAGCACTTATTTCCTTCCTAAAATTATTACCAGCATATGTGAAGGTCATGTACATCTAATTAATTAAAATGTGATAAATTATGATATTAAGGTTCATTAAAATTTCAGACTATATCTTTGAGTATTTTTTTTTATTATTGTCATGATTCTAACAAGTATTATTGGGTGAGGTCGAGCATGATAGCAAGAATTATCATGACCAAAGTTTGTGATATCTGCGGAAACCATAGGCTGAGGTGGATATCACAAACCAAGGCATTGATAATTCTTGCTATTATGCGAAAATGGAATTCAGTAATTGTTTTCTCGTGCCCTTGAGTGTTTGTAAAAACAAGGATGCATACAAGAAACTAAACATGCTACATCAACTAGTAAAAAACTTTATTTATAAGCTGTCAACCTAAGCGTTGCAGTTCAGTCTAAAAGTTTCTAGCAAAATTTAAAAATTTCAAAAATTTTTTAAAAGTTAAAATTAACTTTTGACTGAATGAAGACCTGTTTTGATAAAACCTTCTGCAGTACATTTCCAGAAAAGCTTTAGCAAAACAATCATATTTCTCACATATGTAAAATTATTATCTGCTAAATGACATCATTTCTGCATGTATAATAAACAATTATTGGATGAGGTTGAGCATGATATCATGAATTAGCAAAAACGAGGTCTTTGTTGTAACACAGACACGAGGTTTTGATAATTCATGACATCATGCAAAAACCGAATTTAATATTGTTTTATTATACATTTTTCACATAATTAATCCTCAGAAACAGAAGCGAAGCATTCAGCCATTTTGTTTCTGAGGAGAACACTCCAAGGGGCTTAGTAACCAGACACATTGAACGTGACATGATAAATGCAATATCTGCTGCAGAAATTGCATTTATCATGACAAGTTCACAAGCTATTGTGAATTGATTGAATGCTCTCGTCCAATCAGATTTTTCATAGTGAGTCTGATGTATAATAAAACCTGTTTTATGTAGGTATGACATCACTTCTAAATGAACATAAACTATTATTATACAATGCTGATGCTATCTCAATTTTGATTGGCTAAAAGCACCCCGCTAATTCTAGATGGCGCTGTGTCATCGTGTCACATCTACAGACACTGGCGTTTATGCACGTAGGTATGACGCGTTTTTGCAGACAATGGTTTCGTCACCTGACAAGCTAGCCGGCGGTTTGAGCAAGATTGTCACGGCGGAGTCCGCTCCAAGATTTGCGTCAGTCTCAGAAGCGGATTTAGGACGCCTTGTTGACGACAAGGACGCAAAGAACACCAAACAAGCTACCAAGACAGCTCTTAGAGTTTTACAGCAGTATTTGAAGGAGAAGAAAGTTCCCGAACCGCAAACCAAAGATGGCATCAGTAACATTCTCAAACTATTTTATGCCGAAGCTAGAAAAGTCGATGGAACTTCTTATTCCAAAAGCACTCTCAACAGCCTGAGATTTGGACTGGGCAGACACTTCAAGGCGACTCTTGGCTTCGATATAATAAACGATCCAGCATTTGCCGAGGCAAACAAAGTTTTTGGCGCCAAGTGCGTTGAACTAAAACGACAAGGGCTCGCCAAAGTCGAACACACGCCACCGATCTGCGAAGAAGATCTTAAAAAGCTGTACGAAAACGATGTTTTTAACCAAAACAGCCCGGAAACGCTTCAAAACAAAGTTTTTTTCGAGGTTATGTTGTACTTTTGTCGCCGAGGAAGGCAAAATCTTCGTGAACTCAAAAAAACTGATTTTTCATTCAGCACGGATGGCAAAGGTGCAAAATATGTGTGCAAAACAACAGATGAACTCACAAAGAACCGACGAGAAAATGATGAAGGATTTGAAGGAGGCGTGATGTTCGAGAAACCAGGACCACACTGTCCTGTGGCTTCATTTGAACGGTACATACAGCACCTGAATCCCTCAAACGAATTTTTGTTTCAGCGGCCGAAGAAAAACGCCGGCATATCTGATCAAGTGTGGTACGATAACATGGTTGTCGGAGAGCGTTTGCTCGGTGAAAAAATGAAAAGGATCTCTCGAGAAGCCAAACTTTCAAAGTGTTACACCAATCACTCGATCAGGGCAACGGCGGTTACAATCCTGGACAAGTCAGGGTTCGAAGCAAGGCATATCATGGCGGTGAGCGGGCACAGAAATGAATCCAGCATTCGGAGCTACAGCAGGACTGACATTTCAACCAAGAGAAAAATGTCGGAAACCCTGACGACAGAGTGCGAGGTGAGAGGTGAGGAAGTGGCTATTAATCCGCACCAGTTATCTCCTGTTATTAGCCTTTCTCAAGAGGAATTTATTGTACAGAACTCTCATTCAGAGATAACGAAAAATTTTAATTTCTTTAACTGTAATGTCAACATTCATTAAACGCAAATCGGGAACATTTTTCATAAGACCGTACAACTTAACTTTAGAATTTTGTTCAAAAGTTTCAGTTCGATTCAGTTTTTCCTGAAACGTTTTCAGATGTTTTAAGCTTAAATCCTTTCTGTAAACCTTTTGAATTCCGCTTTACACGTTATTCACGGCTGTCATTAATAAAGATGTTTACACTGAAACGTGTCATTGCGTGGCTTACTTTGTTGTTGTTCTGTGAAATGTCTCAACGCTTGTACATTTATAATTGTATAATAAAACAATTATTGGATTCGGTTTTCGCATGATAGCGAAATTATCAAGGCCTCGGTTTGTGTTATCCGCCTCAGCCTTCGGCTTCGGCAGATAACACAAACCTCGGCCTTGATAATTCTCGCTATCATGCTCAACCTCATCCAATAATTGCTTATTGTCTGTAGGTATGGCATAACAAAACAGTGCCACCAGTTTTGAGCCAATCAAAATTGAGATAGTAACATCTTTGCATAATAATACATGTAAGTATGGTTCTTTCTTTTAGGGCATGGTACAACTACATTGAGCAAGCCAAGGCAAATCAAGATGAGCAAGAAAAGCTGGCAAAGGCATGTTCAGATTCAGAAGCTGACAATGAAATAATCTGCCGTGAGGTAATGATGTTTTTAAAATTACAGGTGTACAAGAAAGGTGATCTACATGTACATGTAAATGTAGTGCTCAATGTAGTGCTCAATGTAGCCCCGAAGCCCACTCATACAAATGGCATCAAGTTCTAAGATTGTAGATAAAGAGATAGATAAATCTTAAATGAGTAAACTAATTATGAAAGTGAAGAATGATCATTGCAGTCAATTTTCCAATTTAAGAATTGGAAAGAAAAACTTCCTCTTTCCAATTACTTAAATTGGAAAGATTGGTTTGTGGAAGGAACTGCTCATCCCATACATCCGGGATAGGCTTGACAGTGAATCAGCAATTTCAGTGAATGATTACTTGTATGACTGGATGCCTAATGTTGGCTGGAAAAATGCCACCTACAGTTACATCTTTGACATGATGTGGACATATCTGATGGCTCTTCGGGTTTTCCGTATGGGTGTCAGGAGAAATAATGCTGCCTACATAAGAGCAGGACAGATGACATTTGCTCCTGTATTTCATAGAAATGCAGTGTCCAAATATGCTTTGATCGACCTGTATGACAGGTACTGAACTGCTCTTGACTGTTTTTAAACTTACCTTCATGTATCTGTTCACTAATATGCAACAAAGGTACGGGTCTTCATGTACATGTACATGTTGAATGTTTGTCAACTATCTTTTAAATCTTTAACAGTCAGCTCCTTTCATTCTTATAAATGAAAGACCTCCAATCTCTGAGTTAACAAGTAATTTCAAGCTTTGAGTTTCACCCCCCCCCCCACCCCTTGTCATTAAATGAACTTCCCTACATGTAAATCATTATCATTTTCTTTTCATTATTGTAGTGTAGACCGAGCTTGCTACCCAGAAGAACTGACCATATTTGTGCAGAACACAGAGGCAGTCAGTACATCAGGGAATGAGAGCAAGGGTGAAGGTATGGATGCTTGCCTTGAGGAGAAAAACAAGGAGTCCAAAGTGTGGCAACATGGCACCATGACTGCATTGGATTGGCTTAGGATTTTCAGAAATCTTGGAAATCTTAGCAAGGTATATATCCAAACTTGTGCTTGGTTGACTGATGTATTTTGAACCAGGCACAATAGATGTAAATGTACTTAATTAATAGTTACTTCAACATTAAAATCTACTAAAGAATGGTAGTTAATATATAAAGAATGGTAGTTAATTACCTTTTGTATGACATTGTGTATCATTGCTGAGTAATAGATAAGGATATTAGCGGGAGACGTTAAATGGGCATTTATTTATGCCAATAAAGGAATGATGTTTCAAAAGGTTGACAGGCCAAACACGACTCCTATTGGTCAAGATAAGAAGACTTTGACCTTCAAAGCTTTGCTCTAACGAGTACGTTTTGCAAAGACCTCCCTTTTCTGTATGAAAGCAGGGGAGGTTCTTTATAGATCTCTCTTAGTAGAGGCTGATTTGCTATTAAATGCCATTTACTCATAAGAATGCTTTTAAGACAAGGCACAGATGGGCGATATTCTGTAACAAACGGCAAAATTGTTTTGCGCGTTTTTTGTTTATTTTGTAGAGCCGACATTCTTTCGCTGAAGATAATTTCTGAGAGAGTATTTTCTATAAGGTTATCTGGATAACCTCTGTCGCGTAATCTGCGTTTGAATTGTGTAATGTTTTCTTCAAATGTAACTTTTGAAGAGTTGGTTCTCAGAAGTCTTAAGGCTTCGCCTTTGATAAAGCCTTTCCTGACGCCTGGAGGGTGGCAGGAGGTGAAATGTGTATATTGGAAAGTTTCTGTCGGTTTGAAGTGCGTTCGCACATCGAGAATGGATTCTTTCTTAAATCTTTCGCCCTTATATACGCACGTATCCAGGAAAGTTATTTCTTTATCTGAAATCTCAGCCGTGAATTTTATGGTCGGGTGATAGCTATTTGCTAGCTCTATAAACGAGTTTATTTCCTCTTTTTTTATGTTCCATAGAGAAAAGACATCATCGATATATCTTTTCCAAGTGAGCGGCTTGAAGTGGCTCTGGTTTAAGATTTCTGTTTCTACCGCGGCCATGAAAATGTTGGCAAAAGAGACTGCCATTTTTGTTCCCATTGCGGTACCATGTGTTTGAAGATAATTTTTGCCGTTAAAATGGAAAGAGTTTTCTTTTAAGATAAGCCTAAGCATATCTCTGAGGTAGAGGGAAGGTATAGGAGGTTTGTTCAGGTGGAATGTTTCGTATGTTTTACATACAATGTTGATTCCTTCCTCCTGTGGGATGTTAGTATATAGGCTAGTTACGTCCATTGACACTAGCATTGTGCCCTTTGCGACCTTCGTTCTCTCTATAAAGTTTAGGAAATCTGTTGTGTCCTTAAGGTATGATTCCTGAACTTTAGCAATAGGCTGAAGGAGGTAATCAACAAATGATGAGATTCGTTCTGTTGGGCTATCACAGCCAGATATGATTGGCCTTCCGACCGGGTTTGGTTTGTGAATCTTGTAAGGGTATAGAAAACTGGAATTCGTGGCGGATTTGGCGTTAGGGATAGCCATTTCTCTGTCATTTCATCAATATGGTTACCATGGTAAAGCGCTTTAATGAGTTCTTTGACTCTTTGTGATGTTTCTGTTACCATTGGTAGCGCTAGGGACTCGTAGTTTTCTCTTTTGTCCAGTAGTACCTGTCCCTTCTCGTATTTTGTCTTCTTTATTCATTATGACGGGGGTAATTCTGCTGCTGGTCTAAACAGACGTTGGCGGATTGTGGGCTGATTTCTTGCTGGGAGGGATGAACGGCCTGCCACAAAGATGGAGCTGTCTTCACGCCTATTCAATGTCAATCTGTGTAGACGGAGTGGATGACTGCTGGGATCAGAAGCAACTGCATCATCGATCTGTGGTGACTCATTAAAGGATGGCAAGTCGTCCATACTGTACCGGTCATTGCCAGTCCAATAGTAAAAAGGAAGGTCATCAGCAGTCCTTTTGCAGAATTCCCTGCAAGAGGGATTCAAAAACATCAAAACAGATAGTTGCATAGCAGAGTGATTTTGAACTCACTGAAAGGACCTCTTGCAAAAAATAACTAACTAAATAATAAATAAGCAAGGCTGTTGCCTAACAATATTTCAAGGAGCCCAGAAGGGCAAAAGCCAAAAAGTTAGGAGCCCAACAAGTAATGTTTTGGGAGCTGCTGCAAAAATTTAGGCGCCAAAGGACTTTCTTGGGTGCCCCAGGCTGCTGGGCTCCCGTTAGGCAGCAGCCTTGAATAAGGGATTGTGTGGAATAAGGTCCAAAGTTACTCTTGATCTAATGTGAAATTCTCTCAATTGCTTTAAAAGCATATACTGGAAAAATTTGAAGGAGAAACTGACGTGATTCTGAACTCACTAAATAGACCTCTTGAGAAAAAAAAATAATAAATGACTAAATAAACAGGGGATTGTGTGGAAAAAGGTCCAAAGTTAATCTTGATCTAATGTGAAATTCCCTCATTTGCATACTGGGAAGATTTGAAGGAGAATCTCTCACTTGCATGAAAAAAGTTTGGTTTTAAGTGATAGTATCTACTGCTGATGGAAAAAGAAAGAACAGAGAATTTCAATTTTTGTTACCTGACAACTTTCCTCCACATAGGTTTGAATTCTTTTAGGGTGAAAATGTTCCCCAGAAAGCGATGCAGAAGGGCAAAGAAGGCTTCAACGTCATCAGTGCTACCTGCACGGGGATGTTCCTCATGCCCAATTACCAGAGATTCCCTCCTTCTATACTCCATACTTTCAATATTTGATACAATGGCAATAACTGTCTCCTGCGAAAAACCACAAACACCTTCACAGGCCTAAAACAAAACCTCATGTTAATAATAATATTGTTAGTTATGTTTATGTAGGTATGTAGGTGACATTATGCAGTGTTGGTTGGTTTGCCAGAATCAACTACAGTCACATCAACTATCTCTTGGAAGATAACATAATACTTACACCCAATGCTGGTCCCTGACCAACTTCAACATTCAAATTATAATTAAAGAAATTATTTTGCACTAAGAATATAGCTGTTATAATATATGGATTGACCTGTTTATGTCTATTGAGGCAAAGTCATAATATCCCTATGCCAAGGCATCCAGTCATCCAAAATCATATTCAACATGGCATAGTTCCTTCTGCATCGCTCCAATTTTGACAACCCTCTGCCATCTGCTGCCTCATGCCAACCTGAGAAGTTTAGAAAATGGAAATGTATGTTCAAAAAACAACATAAAACAAAGAATTTCCCTGAAAATAAGCCTTGCAACACCCTTACACCTGTGGCAACTCATCCATGATGCAAAGGAGAGTGTGAGTCGACAAAGTAAACAGACCCTCCTTAAAATGTTAATCAAATTAGGGGTAAGTGTAGTTTCTTTGTTTATCTACTTAATGAGCGTTTCGTTGGTGATGCTATCCTACACTTACTCCCATGAAATAACACAGCAAAGAATGTGCCAATCAGTGTACATGAAGGCATTCATCATTCTCGTTAATATTTTACACCAAAAAAATTGTAGCTCTTGAAAATAATTTATTCATAGCTATGACAGAACATTTTATCATAAGACTGTTTTTAAGGAGGTTTTTCAATACATTCTCTGATCCTTTATTTCAGGTTGTAATCTATTCACGTAAATATGCCTCATTGCTTAAACTTTTTCTTCTGTTGTTTCCTTGTAGAAGATGCTGATGGGGCACCTATTGTTCAAAATTCGTGATGAAGCGATTCCTTTTGAAGTGATGATGAGTTGGACAACCTTCAACGCAATCACCATAATATTATGTCTTTAGAAGATGCTGTTACCCATGTTCGTGGCAAATTGGTACCAGATGGATACCAACCATATCCATTCAGGCCGAATACCGCAGAAAGTTTGTTGGACAAACTAAGGTCCTTAATTGCAACCTACCGGTTCCGAGCACGAATAAATGAATATAAGTTGCAAGGGATTGACTTCAGTACTCACCTGTATGTACCAGAAGTCGACCCAGTGACGAAAGAAATATTTCATGAACGAGAGGATCACCTGCCATATCCTGAAAAGAATATGGAAACACACCAGGAAAGGAGGACCTGAAGACATGGATCTTCACGGCTTTGATGAGGCAATGAGAGATCCAAAACTGGCCTCACTTATGCTGCTTTAACTGGTCAAAGGCAGCAGTCAGTACAGGATGCAGAGCGAATGCTTTCTTTCCTTGTGTCAGACTTCTTGGAAGAGAAAGGATATCATCAGGCAGCCTCCTATGTCAGGATTGTTGCAGGTGCATCTTGCTCTTACTAACTAAACTGACAATGGTAGCAATTTATCTTTGAAAACTTATGTTCCATACCATGTAAATGCCACATTAACTTTTATTTACTAGTCCCCTCCCCTTCTACTCAGACAAGGTGCTAAACTGTCATACATGGGACATAACTCCCAGCATATTCTGGAAGGTGCAATTTCTTATAAATAGGCTGGTGATGCAAGGGCTTATTTTCAGGGAAAATTCTTTGTTTTATGTTGTTTTTTGAACATACATTCATTTTCTAAACTTCTCAGGTTGGCATGAGGCAGCAGATGGCAGAGGGTTGTCAAAATTGGAGCGATGCAGAAGGAACTATGCCATGTTGAATATGATTTTGGATGACTGGATGCCTTGGCATAGGGATAATTATGACTTTGCCTCAATAGACATAAACAGGTCAATCCATATATTATAACAGCTATATTCTTAGTGCAAAATAATTTCTTTAATTATAATTTGAATGTTGAAGTTGGTCAGGGACCAGCATTGGGTGTAAGTATTATGTTATCTTCCAAGAGATAGTTGATGTGACTGTAGTTGATTCTGGCAAACCAACCAACACTGCATAATGTCACCTACATACCTACATAAACATAACTAACAATATTATATTAACATGAGGTTTGTTTTAGGCCTGTGAAGGGTGTTTGTGGTTTTTCCGCAGGAGACAGTTATTGCCATTGTATCAAATATTGAAAGTATGGAGTATAGAAGGAGGGAATCTCTGGTAATTGGGCATGAGGAACATCCCCGTGCAGGTAGCACTGATGACGTTGAAGCCTTCTTTGCCCTTCTGCATCGCTTTCTGGGGAACATTTTCACCCTAAAAGAATTCAAAACTATGTGGAGGAAAGTTGTCAGGTAACAAAAATTGAAATTCTCTGTTCTTTCTTTTTCCATCAGCAGTAGATACTATCACTTAAAACCAAACTTTTTTCATGCAAGTGAGAGATTCTCCTTCAAATCTTCCCAGTATGCAAATGAGGGAATTTCACATTAGATCAAGATTAACTTTGGACCTTTTTCCACACAATCCCCTATTTATTTAGTCATTTATTATTTTTTTTTCTCAAGAGGTCCATTTAGTGAGTTCAGAATCACGTCAGTTTCTCCTTCAAATTTTTCCAGTATATGCTTTTAAAGCAATTGAGAGAATTTCACATTAGATCAAGAGTAACTTTGGACCTTATTCCACACAATCCCTTATTCAAGGCTGCTGCCTAACGGGAGCCCAGCAGCCTGGGGCACCCAAGAAAGTCCTTTGGGCGCCTAAATTTTTGCAGCAGCTCCCAAAACATTACTTGTTGGGCTCCTAACTTTTTGGCTTTTGCCCTTCTGGGCTCCTTGAAATATTGTTAGGCAACAGCCTTGCTTATTTATTATTTAGTTAGTTATTTTTTGCAAGAGGTCCTTTCAGTGAGTTCAAAATCCACTCTGCTATGCAAACTATCTGTTTTGATGTTTTTGAATCCCTCTTGCAGGGAATTCTGCAAAAGGACTGCTGATGACCTTCCTTTTTACTATTGGACTGGCAATGACCGGTACAGTATGGACGACTTGCCATCCTTTAATGAGTCACCACAGATCGATGATGCAGTTGCTTCTGATCCCAGCAGTCATCCACTCCGTCTACACAGATTGACATTGAATAGGCGTGAAGACAGCTCCATCTTTGTGGCAGGCCGTTCATCCCTCCCAGCAAGAAATCAGCCCACAATCCGCCAACGTCTGTTTAGACCAGCAGCAGAATACCCCCGTCATAATGAATAAAGAAGACAAAATACGAGAGGGACAGGTACTACTGGACAAAAGAGAAAACTACGAGTCCCTAGCGCTACCAATGGTAACAGAAACATCACAAAGAGTCAAAGAACTCATTAAAGCGCTTTACCATGGTAACCATATTGATGAAATGACAGAGAAATGGCTATCCCTAACGCCAAATCCGCCACGAATTCCAGTTTTCTATACCCTTACAAAGATTCACAAACCAAACCCGGTCGGAAGGCCAATCATATCTGGCTGTGATAGCCCAACAGAACGAATCTCATCATTTGTTGATTACCTCCTTCAGCCTATTGCTAAAGTTCAGGAATCATACCTTAAGGACACAACAGATTTCCTAAACTTTATAGAGAGAACGAAGGTCGCAAAGGGCACAATGCTAGTGTCAATGGACGTAACTAGCCTATATACTAACATCCCACAGGAGGAAGGAATCAACATTGTATGTAAAACATACGAAACATTCCACCTGAACAAACCTCCTATACCTTCCCTCTACCTCAGAGATATGCTTAGGCTTATCTTAAAAGAAAACTCTTTCCATTTTAACGGCAAAAATTATCTTCAAACACATGGTACCGCAATGGGAACAAAAATGGCAGTCTCTTTTGCCAACATTTTCATGGCCGCGGTAGAAACAGAAATCTTAAACCAGAGCCACTTCAAGCCGCTCACTTGGAAAAGATATATCGATGATGTCTTTTCTCTATGGAACATAAAAAAAGAGGAAATAAACTCGTTTATAGAGCTAGCAAATAGCTATCACCCGACCATAAAATTCACGGCTGAGATTTCAGATAAAGAAATAACTTTCCTGGATACGTGCGTATATAAGGGCGAAAGATTTAAGAAAGAATCCATTCTCGATGTGCGAACGCACTTCAAACCGACAGAAACTTTCCAATATACACATTTCACCTCCTGCCACCCTCCAGGCGTCAGGAAAGGCTTTATCAAAGGCGAAGCCTTAAGACTTCTGAGAACCAACTCTTCAAAAGTTACATTTGAAGAAAACATTACACAATTCAAACGCAGATTACGCGACAGAGGTTATCCAGATAACCTTATAGAAAATACTCTCTCAGAAATTATCTTCAGCGAAAGAATGTCGGCTCTACAAAATAAACAAAAAACGCGCAAAACAATTTTGCCGTTTGTTACAGAATATCGCCCATCTGTGCCTTGTCTTAAAAGCATTCTTATGAGTAAATGGCATTTAATAGCAAATCAGCCTCTACTAAGAGAGATCTATAAAGAACCTCCCCTGCTTTCATACAGAAAAGGGAGGTCTTTGCAAAACGTACTCGTTAGAGCAAAGCTTTGAAGGTCAAAGTCTTCTTATCTTGACCAATAGGAGTCGTGTTTGGCCTGTCAACCTTTTGAAACATCATTCCTTTATTGGCATAAATAAATGCCCATTTAACGTCTCCCGCTAATATCCTTATCTATTACTCAGCAATGATACACAATGTCATACAAAAGGTAATTAACTACCATTCTTTATATATTAACTACCATTCTTTAGTAGATTTTAATGTTGAAGTAACTATTAATTAAGTACATTTACATCTATTGTGCCTGGTTCAAAATACATCAGTCAACCAAGCACAAGTTTGGATATATACCTTGCTAAGATTTCCAAGATTTCTGAAAATCCTAAGCCAATCCAATGCAGTCATGGTGCCATGTTGCCACACTTTGGACTCCTTGTTTTTCTCCTCAAGGCAAGCATCCATACCTTCACCCTTGCTCTCATTCCCTGATGTACTGACTGCCTCTGTGTTCTGCACAAATATGGTCAGTTCTTCTGGGTAGCAAGCTCGGTCTACACTACAATAATGAAAAGAAAATGATAATGATTTACATGTAGGGAAAGTTCATTTAATGACAAGGGGTGGGGGGGGGGTGAAACTCAAAGCTTGAAATTACTTGTTAACTCAGAGATTGGAGGTCTTTCATTTATAAGAATGAAAGGAGCTGACTGTTAAAGATTTAAAAGATAGTTGACAAACATTCAACATGTACATGTACATGAAGACCCGTACCTTTGTTGCATATTAGTGAACAGATACATGAAGGTAAGTTTAAAAACAGTCAAGAGCAGTTCAGTACCTGTCATACAGGTCGATCAAAGCATATTTGGACACTGCATTTCTATGAAATACAGGAGCAAATGTCATCTGTCCTGCTCTTATGTAGGCAGCATTATTTCTCCTGACACCCATACGGAAAACCCGAAGAGCCATCAGATATGTCCACATCATGTCAAAGATGTAACTGTAGGTGGCATTTTTCCAGCCAACATTAGGCATCCAGTCATACAAGTAATCATTCACTGAAATTGCTGATTCACTGTCAAGCCTATCCCGGATGTATGGGATGAGCAGTTCCTTCCACAAACCAATCTTTCCAATTTAAGTAATTGGAAAGAGGAAGTTTTTCTTTCCAATTCTTAAATTGGAAAATTGACTGCAATGATCATTCTTCACTTTCATAATTAGTTTACTCATTTAAGATTTATCTATCTCTTTATCTACAATCTTAGAACTTGATGCCATTTGTATGAGTGGGCTTCGGGGCTACATTGAGCACTACATTGAGCACTACATTTACATGTACATGTAGATCACCTTTCTTGTACACCTGTAATTTTAAAAACATCATTACCTCACGGCAGATTATTTCATTGTCAGCTTCTGAATCTGAACATGCCTTTGCCAGCTTTTCTTGCTCATCTTGATTTGCCTTGGCTTGCTCAATGTAGTTGTACCATGCCCTAAAAGAAAGAACCATACTTACATGTATTATTATGCAAAGATGTTACTATCTCAATTTTGATTGGCTCAAAACTGGTGGCACTGTTTTGTTATGCCATACCTACAGACAATAAGCAATTATTGGATGAGGTTGAGCATGATAGCGAGAATTATCAAGGCCGAGGTTTGTGTTATCTGCCGAAGCCGAAGGCTGAGGCGGATAACACAAACCGAGGCCTTGATAATTTCGCTATCATGCGAAAACCGAATCCAATAATTGTTTTATTATACAATTATAAATGTACAAGCGTTGAGACATTTCACAGAACAACAACAAAGTAAGCCACGCAATGACACGTTTCAGTGTAAACATCTTTATTAATGACAGCCGTGAATAACGTGTAAAGCGGAATTCAAAAGGTTTACAGAAAGGATTTAAGCTTAAAACATCTGAAAACGTTTCAGGAAAAACTGAATCGAACTGAAACTTTTGAACAAAATTCTAAAGTTAAGTTGTACGGTCTTATGAAAAATGTTCCCGATTTGCGTTTAATGAATGTTGACATTACAGTTAAAGAAATTAAAATTTTTCGTTATCTCTGAATGAGAGTTCTGTACAATAAATTCCTCTTGAGAAAGGCTAATAACAGGAGATAACTGGTGCGGATTAATAGCCACTTCCTCACCTCTCACCTCGCACTCTGTCGTCAGGGTTTCCGACATTTTTCTCTTGGTTGAAATGTCAGTCCTGCTGTAGCTCCGAATGCTGGATTCATTTCTGTGCCCGCTCACCGCCATGATATGCCTTGCTTCGAACCCTGACTTGTCCAGGATTGTAACCGCCGTTGCCCTGATCGAGTGATTGGTGTAACACTTTGAAAGTTTGGCTTCTCGAGAGATCCTTTTCATTTTTTCACCGAGCAAACGCTCTCCGACAACCATGTTATCGTACCACACTTGATCAGATATGCCGGCGTTTTTCTTCGGCCGCTGAAACAAAAATTCGTTTGAGGGATTCAGGTGCTGTATGTACCGTTCAAATGAAGCCACAGGACAGTGTGGTCCTGGTTTCTCGAACATCACGCCTCCTTCAAATCCTTCATCATTTTCTCGTCGGTTCTTTGTGAGTTCATCTGTTGTTTTGCACACATATTTTGCACCTTTGCCATCCGTGCTGAATGAAAAATCAGTTTTTTTGAGTTCACGAAGATTTTGCCTTCCTCGGCGACAAAAGTACAACATAACCTCGAAAAAAACTTTGTTTTGAAGCGTTTCCGGGCTGTTTTGGTTAAAAACATCGTTTTCGTACAGCTTTTTAAGATCTTCTTCGCAGATCGGTGGCGTGTGTTCGACTTTGGCGAGCCCTTGTCGTTTTAGTTCAACGCACTTGGCGCCAAAAACTTTGTTTGCCTCGGCAAATGCTGGATCGTTTATTATATCGAAGCCAAGAGTCGCCTTGAAGTGTCTGCCCAGTCCAAATCTCAGGCTGTTGAGAGTGCTTTTGGAATAAGAAGTTCCATCGACTTTTCTAGCTTCGGCATAAAATAGTTTGAGAATGTTACTGATGCCATCTTTGGTTTGCGGTTCGGGAACTTTCTTCTCCTTCAAATACTGCTGTAAAACTCTAAGAGCTGTCTTGGTAGCTTGTTTGGTGTTCTTTGCGTCCTTGTCGTCAACAAGGCGTCCTAAATCCGCTTCTGAGACTGACGCAAATCTTGGAGCGGACTCCGCCGTGACAATCTTGCTCAAACCGCCGGCTAGCTTGTCAGGTGACGAAAACCATTGTCTGCAAAAACGCGTCATACCTACGTGCATAAACGCCAGTGTCTGTAGATGTGACACGATGACACAGCGCCATCTAGAATTAGCGGGGTGCTTTTAGCCAATCAAAATTGAGATAGCATCAGCATTGTATAATAATAGTTTATGTTCATTTAGAAGTGATGTCATACCTACATAAAACAGGTTTTATTATACATCAGACTCACTATGAAAAATCTGATTGGACGAGAGCATTCAATCAATTCACAATAGCTTGTGAACTTGTCATGATAAATGCAATTTCTGCAGCAGATATTGCATTTATCATGTCACGTTCAATGTGTCTGGTTACTAAGCCCCTTGGAGTGTTCTCCTCAGAAACAAAATGGCTGAATGCTTCGCTTCTGTTTCTGAGGATTAATTATGTGAAAAATGTATAATAAAACAATATTAAATTCGGTTTTTGCATGATGTCATGAATTATCAAAACCTCGTGTCTGTGTTACAACAAAGACCTCGTTTTTTGCTAATTCATGATATCATGCTCAACCTCATCCAATAATTGTTTATTATACATGCAGAAATGATGTCATTTAGCAGATAATAATTTTACATATGTGAGAAATATGATTGTTTTGCTAAAGCTTTTCTGGAAATGTACTGCAGAAGGTTTTATCAAAACAGGTCTTCATTCAGTCAAAAGTTAATTTTAACTTTTAAAAAATTTTTGAAATTTTTAAATTTTGCTAGAAACTTTTAGACTGAACTGCAACGCTTAGGTTGACAGCTTATAAATAAAGTTTTTTACTAGTTGATGTAGCATGTTTAGTTTCTTGTATGCATCCTTGTTTTACAAACACTCAAGGGCACGAGAAAACAATTACTGAATTCCATTTTCGCATAATAGCAAGAATTATCAATGCCTTGGTTTGTGATATCCACCTCAGCCTATGGTTTCCGCAGATATCACAAACTTTGGTCATGATAATTCTTGCTATCATGCTCGACCTCACCCAATAATACTTGTTAGAATCATGACAATAATAAAAAAAATACTCAAAGATATAGTCTGAAAATTTTAATGAACCTTAATATCATAATTTATCACATTTTAATTAATTAGATGTACATGACCTTCACATATGCTGGTAATAATTTTAGGAAGGAAATAAGTGCTCATTAAACGAATCAAACTCTTGTGTGTATTTAAAAATAATATTATTTGACCATTTCTCAAAAGATGTCTTTCTTACCCTGGAGCAAGATTTGAATCCAACTGCAATATTCCATTGGGATAAACAGGTGCCACACAAACACTAGTTAGTACACTGATTTGCGCTCGGTTATCTTTGCGCACAGTCCACTTCCTGATAAGCACCTGGTCATTGTCAATAGCCGTAAGAATGTCACCAGATGGAACTTGAGGGACTTCCATTGTTAAGTCATTTAGCCAGGTTTTGACGGTGGTGTTTCCTCCAGCAGGGTGGATCTTACCATGGATATTAAGGGCGAGTTTACTACGTGTCACAGAGTATACCAAGAGATTTGTAGCAAACATCAATGGGCTGACAAAAGAGGGTTGTACAATACAATAGAGCTGATCCGCAGTTACTGCCTTATGAACTGGCTTGACACTTTCGTTGCTAAGGGCATTGATGGCACATGTCAAAACTGAGTTTCTGGCCTGAATCCATGTATGAGGGGTCACATTTAAGATAGCAGGAAGATTCTTGTATGTTTGACTACAAGACAAGATGTCAGTTTTCACACTTTCCTTTTCTAAGCGAAAAATTGTTGAAGTAAGCAACAGTTTATCTTCAGTACTTAGCTTACTTATTTCAGATGCAATGTTATCTCTGTCCAAGAAGATGAAATTATAGCTTTCTGACAGCTTTCTGGCACATGTAACTGCTTCCTCTTTTTCCATCAGCATAATGTTGTGCATAACGGCACTGAACCCCTCACAATACTTCTTTTCCTGCTCTGATTCGTTGTCTTCGCCACTTTCGGTTTCGCTTCCACAACTTTCTGATGCTTTCCATTCCATGGGCTGTTCGGAGATCTTACGGGGACGTCCTTTTCCCTTAGATTTGCTAGCCGTACAATGACAATTCTCCTCAGTGTGGCTTGTCCACACATATGGTTCCTTCTTTGTGGCGATTTGCTCTGGATCGGAAACTGTGCGAATTAGAGAAATCGCTTACACCCGGAGCAGATTGAGGAGGGATGAATCTCTCTGCTGTCGAGATCGACATTGATTTGAAATTTCATCCAGAGCTCCAATTTAAAAGCTTCTTTGTTTGCAACACTGACCCTACTACGCGGTAGATTTGTGCCACAAAGACGACAAAGTGTCTCAAGATATTGAATGTGTTCATCCATGTTGATCTGAAATTCACAGTAACATAATGTAAGCTTAAATTTGCGATAAATAATTGGACTTTAACTTTAAAATGCCTGGCCAAACCGTATGATTAAAGTATAAGGTTTGTACAACACTCCGATACATGTAGACTTAGATCTGAGCAAAGGCCATCGGCCTTGTAGTTTGTACACCAACAGACTTTCAACTTCCGTGCACTCTAGCAAAAACCCCGTGCACTCGACTGGAATTTTGACAATTGGAAGCAAATTTATTGTAGTTTTTGAAAAGATTTTTTTTAGGAATCAAAAAAAATGTTACGTACCTGAAAACTTCAACGAAAGAGAGGTTATTCCTCAATCGAGACCCTCGTAACAAGCACCTTCACCCGACTTTTCATCTCAATTTCTCTGTCTCGTAGCCGCGATCGCCATCAATTCTTTGCGTTATTGGATTGCTGTTTCATTTTGGTCGGATATGTTTACGGAACAAAGGCGCTAGGCTCGAACAAGAGTAATGAATGAGTTTCCTCGGGTCCCACTACGGCACCCATGTTGGTGACGTCATCGAGTATCCAGAAATGGTTATGGCCCGGACTGTATAAAGCTAGGTCGAGTGTTAGAAACTATCAAAACTGCTATCATGCATGGCTTTTCTCTTTGAATAATTTCTGATGTGTCGATTTTAAAGATGTTATAATTTTTCCCTACCATGTTTGTCTGGATTTGTGAGTTGTAATGGTAGTTTTGCTAAAACTATTTTGCACATTTAATAGGATACATTGTAAAGTAAGCCTCATTGAATATTATTTTTCACATGTAATTGAAGTGAATGAGGAAACTCACCATTGTAATTTTTTTTTCAGTTTAGTGATGAAGCCGATCTTCGAGATGGTCGTATGAGTGCCCAATTAATCTGGTCATTTGAGGTTTTGCCAGCACCTGCTTCAGTACAGGTACCACCAACAAGTGTGCCTCCAACTGGAGAGATTGACATTCATCTGCCACCGGTAGACCTAGAGGTTACAGCAAACTGTACCTGCTTTAATGGGATGCAGCATTGTTTAAGTTCCTTTCTTGACCTTGAGGAACTTGATAATGAATTGGATACTATTTCTGTAGCAGCGGATATCGAAGTTGCATCCACCCCTCAAGTACAGATGATTTAGAAGATGAGTTAGATGCGAGTGTCAGTGATGAGGAACTGAATGATGCAACTGAAATTGTGATGTACTCCCAATATTTTGCTATTGAAGGGAGCAGCATGGGAGGACAGATACCAGGATTCCCTGAGACTTTGTTCCAGTAAACTTCTTCATAAGGAAGAAGTCAAAGTAAGAGCTGAACCAGAGCCAGGAAATATTCGGGACAAAAATGCTATCAAGTTTGAGGCATTTCTTGATGGTGAGTGGCACATTCTGGGTTATTGTGCTCTGGCAAAAATCTCAAAGTTGAAGAGTGCTTTGCAAAACAGGGAAATTACAAACATGACAATTACTAACCTGAGAAGGAACTGGATACACCAAGTGAAAGACTTTCGATTCTCAGGAGGTGTGAACATTGTGAAGAAAGGAATTTGGGAAAAAGATGATACTCGAAAGACGTACAACTCCAATTTATGTTAAGATGGATGGTCTTTGTCATTGTGTACCAAGCCTTAAGTACAAGATCATGTACACTTGTAAACAAAAAAGTGTGTATTTTATTTTAGTAAAATCCAACTAGTGGTCTATTATCTATGCTGCGTTCTGATTGGTTGAGCTACTAGTAGGCTATTTGTTATAGCCCGCTAGTAGCGAAAAGCACTGGCGTTGAAAACCAAAACAATAACAAACGAAAGATGTTTTGTCCTCATGGGCTGTGAGTCAATAGCTCCCTTCAGCCTTCAGCCTCATGGGCTATTGACTCAGAGCCCATTTGGGCTCGAGGAATAATTGTCAATTAGCCTAATTCTCTGTAAGAATAAAACTGTTTACATAACTAAAAAAACAGGCCGTGTTGTTGAAAGCCCGATTAAGCTAACCCAGGAGCCAGAATTTTCATTTGAGTTTTGCAGCTTTTCTGTGAGGTTTTCTGTTTATTCTGTTCGTTCTTCAGTTTTGAACTTGACTACATGTAAAACATAAGCAGTAAAAAAAAAAGTTTTATACAAGAAAATTAAATACTCGGGTTAACTTTTAATCCTGGGTTAGAGTTAATTGGCTTTCAAACGACCCGCCCATGAGTTTTATTGTTTGATTTTGTTCTCATTATATTTGATTGGTTGTTATTATTGCATGATTTGTGATGTCTATGGTCCCTTATAGGACAGTTTTTCACACAATTTATGATGCCACCTCAATTTTCTGAGGACGTAAGTATTTCTCTGTTGAATTATTTTCAATCTTAAGTGAACAAAATAGAAAATTGCTTCATTCTTTATTTGAAAAGTTTTTACAGTTTACCAAAAGTGCTGTAAAAAGAGTAATTAATGACATTGGCAATGAGAATGTGATCTGTTTGAATTAAATCACAGCTTGGTGTCTATTCAGACTTTTGTGTGATCTTTTGTTTAGTTGTCCTCCACTTCTTCTGATTGTATGGTATGTACTCAAACAGGAGTGTAAATTAAATAAATTGATCACTCTTGAGTTCCTTCTTCATGAGTGGCCTTTCAGTCCCAGCATGGAATCGTTATAATTTTATTGCCCACTGAATGATTTTCCTTTTCAGAACGTCATGTCAATCAACACAATACAGCACTCTGACAATACAGTAAACTTTCTATAACAATATTCCACCTTTGAATCTGACCACATGACAGATTACTGTACACTATAATAATTATTACTACATGTATTTGAAACTGGAGAAGATCTTCCATTAATTAACATCTTGCTATAGTATAAGGTGTATTCACTCACTCCTTTGGGACTCACATAACAACAAAAGCAGCAGCTAAAATTATTTTGTTAAGACACACCAAGTTATGATGTCAATTAAAGACCTCCACAAGCCCAACACTACAGGAATTGACAGCTCTAAGAAGGCCTGTTTTGGCCAGGAAAACAATTCCAAATACAAGGTAATGCAGTTTTCAGGAAGTGTGAAATTTTTGTGGGAAGTCTCCAAAAAGGGACAATTTTCCAATTTTTGTGATGACCTTCTTTGACACCTAGCATTGCTCAAACAGCATTTGTTAGAGTTGTCACCTCCCTTAAATACTTTTTTACTCCTTAACAAAATTACATTGAAAACTTGTTAGCTGGTTACTGCAGCGAAAGTCTGTACTATGATACTACACTGGCACATGTATACAGATGATGCTACTACATAATTTTTAATTTGACGGGGGTAATTCTGCTGCTGGTCTAAACAGACGTTGGCGGATTGTGGGCTGATTTCTTGCTGGGAGGGATGAACGGCCTGCCACAAAGATGGAGCTGTCTTCACGCCTATTCAATGTCAATCTGTGTAGACGGAGTGGATGACTGCTGGGATCAGAAGCAACTGCATCATCGATCTGTGGTGACTCATTAAAGGATGGCAAGTCGTCCATACTGTACCGGTCATTGCCAGTCCAATAGTAAAAAGGAAGGTCATCAGCAGTCCTTTTGCAGAATTCCCTGCAAGAGGGATTCAAAAACATCAAAACAGATAGTTGCATAGCAGAGTGATTTTGAACTCACTGAAAGGACCTCTTGCAAAAAATAACTAACTAAATAAATAAATAAGCAAGGCTGTTGCCTAACAATATTTCAAGGAGCCCAGAAGGGCAAAAGCCAAAAAGTTAGGAGCCCAACAAGTAATGTTTTGGGAGCTGCTGCAAAAATTTAGGCGCCCAAAGGACTTTCTTGGGTGCCCCAGGCTGCTGGGCTCCCGTTAGGCAGCAGCCTTGAATAAGGGATTGTGTGGAATAAGGTCCAAAGTTACTCTTGATCTAATGTGAAATTCTCTCAATTGCTTTAAAAGCATATACTGGAAAAATTTGAAGGAGAAACTGACGTGATTCTGAACTCACTAAATAGACCTCTTGAGAAAAAAAAATTAATAAATGACTAAATAAACAGGGGATTGTGTGGAAAAAGGTCCAAAGTTAATCTTGATCTAATGTGAAATTCCCTCATTTGCATACTGGGAAGATTTGAAGGAGAATCTCTCACTTGCATGAAAAAAGTTTGGTTTTAAGTGATAGTATCTACTGCTGATGGAAAAAGAAAGAACAGAGAATTTCAATTTTTGTTACCTGACAACTTTCCTCCACATAGGTTTGAATTCTTTTAGGGTGAAAATGTTCCCCAGAAAGCGATGCAGAAGGGCAAAGAAGGCTTCAACGTCATCAGTGCTACCTGCACGGGGATGTTCCTCATGCCCAATTACCAGAGATTCCCTCCTTCTATACTCCATACTTTCAATATTTGATACAATGGCAATAACTGTCTCCTGCGAAAAACCACAAACACCCTTCACAGGCCTAAAACAAAACCTCATGTTAATAATAATATTGTTAGTTATGTTTATGTAGGTATGTAGGTGACATTATGCAGTGTTGGTTGGTTTGCCAGAATCAACTACAGTCACATCAACTATCTCTTGGAAGATAACATAATACTTACACCCAATGCTGGTCCCTGACCAACTTCAACATTCAAATTATAATTAAAGAAATTATTTTGCACTAAGAATATAGCTGTTATAATATATGGATTGACCTGTTTATGTCTATTGAGGCAAAGTCATAATTATCCCTATGCCAAGGCATCCAGTCATCCAAAATCATATTCAACATGGCATAGTTCCTTCTGCATCGCTCCAATTTTGACAACCCTCTGCCATCTGCTGCCTCATGCCAACCTGAGAAGTTTAGAAAATGAAATGTATGTTCAAAAAACAACATAAAACAAAGAATTTTCCCTGAAAATAAGCCCTTGCATCACCAGCCTATTTATAAGAAAATTGCACCTTCCAGAATATGCTGGGAGTTATGTCCCATGTATGACAGTTTAGCACCTTGTCTGAGTAGAAGGGGAGGGGACTAGTAAATAAAAGTTAATGGTGGCATTTACATGGTATGGAACATAAGTTTTCAAAGATAAATTGCTACCATTGTCAGTTTAGTTAGTAAGAGCAAGATGCACCTGCAACAATCCTGACATAGGAGGCTGCCTGATGATATCCTTTCTCTTCCAAGAAGTCTGACACAAGGAAAGAAAGCATTCGCTCTGCATCCTGTACTGACTGCTGCCTTTGACCAGTTAAAGCAGCATAAGTGAGGCCAGTTTTGGAATCTCTCATTGCCTCATCAAAGCCGTGAAGATCCATGTCTTCAGGTCCTCCTTTCCTGGTGTGTTTCCATATTCTTTTCAGGATATGGCAGGGATCCTCTCGTTCATGAAATATTTCTTTCGTCACTGGGTCGACTTCTGGTACATACAGGTGAGTACTGAAGTCAATCCCTTGCAACTTATATTCATTTATTCGTGCTCGGAACCGGTAGGTTGCAATTAAGGACCTTAGTTTGTCCAACAAACTTTCTGGGGTATTCGGCCTGAATGGATATGGTTGGTATCCATCTGGTACCAATTTGCCACGAACATGGGTAACAGCATCTTCTAAAGACATAATATTATGGTGATTGCGTTGAAGGTTGTCCAACTCATCAATCACTTCAAAAGGAATCGCTTCATCACGAATTTGAACAATAGGTGCCCCATCAGCATCTTCTACAAGGAAACAAACAGAAGAAAAAGTTTAAGCAATGAGGCATATTTACGTGAATAGATTACAACCTGAAATAAAGGATCAGAAGAATGTATTGAAAAACCCTCCTTAAAAACAGTCTTATGATAAAATGTTCTGTCATAGCTATGAATAAATTATTTTCAAGAGCTACAATTTTTTGGTGTAAAATATTAACGAGAATGATGAATGCCTTCATGTACATGATTGGCACATTCTTTGCTGTGTTATTTCATGGGAGATAAGTGTAGGATAGCATCACCAACGAAACGCTCATTAAGTAGATAAACAAAGAAAATACACTTACCCCCTAATTTGATTAACATTTTAAGGAGGGTCTGTTTACTTTGTCGACTCACACTCTCCTTTGCATCATGGATGAGTTGCCACAGGTGTAAGGGTGTTGCCTCTCCCTGTGTTCTGAGTGAGCTAAATTCCCCATCGGTTACACTTCCTGATTAAATTTAGGAGATATTTTTAGATTTTTTGCATATGTATACTAACGTACATACATACAAGGATGCAAGGAAACAGCAAGAAATACTGCTACAGACACAGACACAGAGAAAGAATGTACAATCCAATGAGCCTAACACAATATTGTATTTTGAAAAGAATAGAAAGAAATCAAACTAGTTGAGGGCAAGTTACATGTAAGTGTAAAAGCTTTCCTGAAAATTTCATGACAATAAGATGTTAGAGGTACTATACAATGTGCAAATTGCTGTTACTGTTAAAGCAATGCAGATCATGTTTCTATTAATATGCTACCGATACTTACCAACTGGTTTCATCCCTGCAGACACCATTGCCTCCTTGATCTTGTTCACATAGTCGCTTACATGTTGATCTTTAATTGACTTGTAGGATATGTACTCCACAGGAAGGGCATATGGCTTTCTATTTCGCCTTTCCTCTGAAACCAGGAAAACAAGAACATGTGTGGCTGCTGGTTGGCGTTTCTTGGCATACAAATTGCGCAGATACTTGTGTTTGTCATCTTTCAGACTTCTTATGCATTTGGCAACTTCCCTTGTTTGGGGCTGGTTCTGCTTAAGAAGATCTGCCAAGGTTACCATTGTAGAAAGGAAACACTGTGCTTGTTGCAATAATGTATTGTACTCCACACGTTCCCAACAAAGGGACATCAGGATCTGCTGTGGGGTTGAAGGGCTGTCAAATTTTTTTCGATAATCTCTTTCAGCCTCCTCGAGACCAGCAACCAAGAATGTGATATCTTCCTTTAGAAGATCAATCATTTTCGCCACATTCTGCTGAAGCTGATCAATGGTGCCATTCATCACGGCTTTCCTATCCACGTACTCCTTATGAAGAGCAGCCACTTTTCCATCAACCATGTCAACATCACCATTCCAAATTCCACGTGTTGACTCCTGCAAGGCAGCTTTCAGATCACAGGCATCCACTTTAATCCAGAATCGGCCTTTGGGATGGGCCTCCTTCAAATGCTTCAAGGCTGATATCTTAATGAAAAAAACCCCAAACATTTCAACATGTGATTTAATTAAGGTTAATTAATAGAGTGTCAATGTAATACAAGATTGCTCTGGTTAGTTCAAAACCGTGTGAGCATGCTTTATGAAAAGTAAAAAGCTCAAAGTTAATGAAATTACTGTTGAAAATTGTTAAAAATGTGCTTCAAGTTATGTCATGATACAAATCACTAAGGCAGTTACAAGTAGACTGTAGGGAGTAACACTTGCCTACATGTATATATGCCTGTGTTACCCCCCCTACACTTCTTTTATGCCTGAGCCACAAAATTGTACCATGCTTTATACACATTACATTACGCATGGTTGTGACATGCTTTGTTAATTACAATAATTTTGTAGATCAATGCAATTAAGATCCAGAGATCTAGCATATTCATGACTGGGATTCAAATTTAGTACTATGTACCGGAAAAATTTGCAATTTAAAGGTATATAATGATACTTAGTAGTAAACTAAATATAAGATAACCTGTATCTCTGGTTCTGTTGAGTATTCGGAGGACACTGTGCGTCGTTCAATAGTCCTCAAGCTGGGAGCAGCAATGTTTACACGTGCCTTTAAAAACAAAAATTAATGTCAATAACAATGAATTTCAGACAGCAATAAGGATTTGGGCCCACTAGCAACTGGTTTAAAGATGATTTCCACTCCGTACTGCGCAGTTTCAGAACCCTAACGTTTATAAACGTCATAAACAGCTCACTCAATGGAATGCAAATCGATTTTATGCGTTAAGAACCACATACCTTATCTCTGAGACCTTTCAAATCTTCATTGATTTTTCACAACTGTGAAGTTGTTTCATGAATTGATTTGAGAAAGAACAAAGTATTGAGCTTCGACTGCTTCGTATCCATAATGGCAGTTGTTTTTAAACTTTGAATTTACTTCATGTAAGTAGTTACAAAATGTTTACATTTTGTGATGTCTTACATGACGCAAAACAAACATAAACAAACTCTCGAGCATGCGCAGTATGGACTGGAAATCAGCTTTAAAGTCAACTTCAAGTAATTAGATCTAGAGCCCAAATTAAAACGAAAAAGTTAACAAACTTAAAATTAAATAGCACATGTTGTTTAGATATATCTTACTGTGAGAGGATCTTTTTGCTGCTCCATGGGCAAGCCACTCCACATTGGACCATTGAAAATACGGCTGAATCGAGTCGGAAAGTTGGCACACATTGTCTCATACCATGACATGAAATCAGGATTGGCTTTCACCTACAAATGTGACAACATATTAAACCAGTATTAAACTGACCGCAGCAAAAAGCACAAATTTTATTATGAAAGAAAAATCACCAAATCCTGCTATCAATGTGCGTATGTGATAACTTAGCAACCCTTAAACTTAGCAAATCATCTTGTTAATTGATTGTATAATTTCTAAATAGGTAATTAAGTGTGCAGTGGTTGTTTGTTGTTGTTTGTGAACACTTAGTTTGTGCCCTATCAAAAAAAAAATTACATGCAACATCTGGATCAAAAACATATATTTATATATAAACCCATTACATATGTTCTCATATACATCTATATGTTACATGTTAAATTATATAATTTTTGTACCTGCATAACATTTGTGGAGGTGAAGAACTCAATCTGATATTGCATGAGGCCAAAGGGCATTCTGTTAATTGGCATCAAAGGCTCCCCAGACCCAGGGCGCTTGGTTCCAAGCATGTACACAAATTTACATATCAAACTGGACTGAGAGATTATGGAGAGTGTCTTCATGGCTTCAAGGGACAAGGAGACATAATTTACTGGGTTGCATGTTTCCCCTTGCAAATCTGCTAGGTGCAAGAAAACCTTGTCAGCACAGACAATCAGCTCCTTTCTTGGAAACAGCTTAGCTAATTTCGAAACCAGATCAAGCAAGCATGTCACGTCGAAGGACCTGCAGAGCTGGGAGAGCAGTAACAGTAGATTCCGTCTGTAACATTCACCGCCAGTTCCATTATGGGAATTTCGGAAGCAGTTATAGGCATGGGTTCATCGTCAGTTGTTTGAGTGCTTGATTCCATTACAGTTGCAACTGTTACCCTACCAGAAGACCTCTCTGCAGAATCATCAGAAGAACATGTTGTCTGTGTGCATTTGTCAAAACCAGTTTTCTTCTTTGCTGGTACCCGAGTCAGAGCAGGTGCCAATTCGTCAAGGTAATCAGAAAGGGACAGATTGTAGTGAGCTTCAGCTTCTGCAATAGTGCTAAAGCTCGGCCGCAGGTGATTGAAAACCCTTGCTCTTATCCTGCTGTCTGGTGAAACCAAAATAATAATAACATTA